>OZ005654.1:208437794-208513794 GCA_963930645.1 Salticus scenicus
TAGCAATAGTATTTCATTTACACAAATGACATTTTTCATTTTTTACTAAGCTATATTCATTGTGCCAGTCAGCACTTCTTTATTTTATTTATTTATTTATTTTTTATTATTATTATTGAACACAAGATAAATTTATATAGGAAATTTAACAAGTTCTGCATATTTACAACAGAATTGTTGTCATTCCTATCCTATCATAAATAACTTTTTCTTCCACTTGATATGCATATAATATTTAAGCAAGAAAAGGGTCTGAAAAATGTACAAATTATGGAGGAAAAGTGCAGTCTGGTAAACCAGAGACAGAATCTCTCTAAAAACAAAAACATTTGATAGCAAATATTTCTATAATATGATAATTTGGTGTGTCACTCACACGACTTTCTCTTATACTTCATTTCAATATTATAAAGATAGATTGCAGATTAAGATCAATAACGAAAGATAATAAAGTTCAATCTACTTTTAAAATAATCTAAAATAGGTTTAGGAATAATTTTGTTTGACATATAATTCTGTGTGAGGGGGGCTACCATCCCCTTAACTCCTTATTCAATTATAGTGCCTACATTTAAAAAAAAAAAAAAAAAAAAAAAAAAAATCAAAGCTGTTATATTAGTTTGCCTTCAAACTTGCATATCTTAATCAAGTTTTTGAAGTAGCAACTTAAAATAAACTTCAAAATGCCAAATTTGAATTTCCTGCAGTTTTTTGTTTCAAATTATGCTGATAATAGATAAAGCACCTAGCACAAAATGAAATATACTTTCAGGAATTTCTAAGTATAGGCCCAATATATTGAAATACTTTGGGTAGCCCTGTTAAATGAATGATATCCATACCACACTGTACACAAAACATGATTTTATACATTTAAAAAAAAAAAATGTTCATTTTGTTTACGACAGCCTATAGATTTTACATTGTACTTACCAGTGCATCTTTCTAATACAGGGTGCGGCAGCTATTTGAGAACACACGTTATAATTGATACAATGCCCTGTACATCATCTTTAAACAACCATTTTTGTTACAGATAAACATGGCAGAACCTATTCTAACTCAGGAAAGGAAAAAGCACGCTGTTAACGTCTCCTTGGCTGCAGGATACTCCGTTTCTGAAATAGCTGCATTTCTGAAAGTCGCCCGATCATTCGTTTTCAGAGTTCAGAGAGAACTGAGGGTTGCCAATACTAATGTGACAACTGTTTTGCACAGGAAACATCATTGCCAGGACTCAGACATTACCAGGACACCTGAATTCATCAATTCTGTTCAAGCTATCATCAAAGAGGACCGTGGAAAGTCCATAGTGATACTCAGCTGAAATCTGCGGGTCAGCGAGGTCACAATTCCACGTGTGGTTAATGAAGACTTCTGTTACAAGTCGTATGTAATGCGGAGAGAACAGTTCATGTCCGAGAAAACCAGAGAGAATACAGTAATCAGAGCAAAGAGCCTCTTAAAGAAGCTGAAACATCAGGAACAGACAGAAACACACTGGTTTTTTTCGGACAAGAAAAACTTCGTCCAGGACCAGAGAATCAACCGGATAAATAATATTTGGCTGTGTTAAAGACAAGAGGAAATTCCCACTGTCATGCACACTAAATTTCCTGAGTCTGTTATGGTCTTAGAGATCGTGAGGAATGAAGGTGACGTCATGCCTCCACATTTCTTTTTACAATGTGCCAGAATCAACGCAGTTACTTATACCGATGTGTTGAACACGGTAGTGAAGCGCTGGATTATTGTTCTAGCCCGTGGCAGGCCATATGTTTTTCAGCAGGACTTTGCACCAGCCGATATGGCCCATTCAACACAAGAGTGGATGGTAAACAATTTTCATGATCACACCACTCCACGAATATGGCCCCCTAGCTAACCTGATGTTAACTCTTTGGACTATTACGCTTGGGGCGTTGTTGAAAGGGTCTCTAATAAGTACCCACATAACACCGTCTGTGTCTCCAGACAGCTATTGTGAATGCCATGACAAATATTCCCAGTGTCCACCTCATTTCTGCCTGCTGACGGTTTCAACAGCGTGTTGAGGTTGTTATTGCAGCTGATGTTGGATTTATTGAATGGTGTCGTGCATTGGGTCCTACTTCTTGTGTACACACCATTCCATGTTCATTAAATGATATAGCTATAGTGTTTGCACCCTTTTTCTACGGACGATACTTTGTCCTCAAATAGCTGCCGCACCCTGTATACAATGTAAATTAAATTTCAGAGAAACAAATGTGCATTTTTTTTTCTACATACCAAAATCAAGTGAATTTAAAATGGTTTTTATAAAGAATAAAAATATAACTTTGTAAAAACTCACTATATTTTATTTTCTTACATGAAACAATTTACACAGGCATTAAAATGCACTTTTAACAGATTGTTTTTATGTAGATTTAATTGAAATAAATTATTTTTAGCAATCACAAAAACAAAAGCATAAAATTTTATTTATTTATTTTTATTTTTAGAAAGCAAGTAAGAAAAACTTACTTATATGTATTTGGGAATTTCATAAGTGTTACAATTTGAGACACGTAAATATAAATCTAAAATTTACATAAATGCACTTTTATAAACATTCAAATAATTTCAGCAAAATTTAAAATTCTAATAATACATGTTATGGTTAAGAAATTTAATTTGTAACCTATGATCAAAATAAATAAATTTTAAACATTAAAAAGTTGATCGTAAACACTTTTGGTAATTGCAAATTGCCTGCGTAATATTCTCAGTCTTTCAAAATTTTTAGACTAGAGTCATAGTATTATTACTCACAAACTTTGAATAAACACCATAAAATGCAATAAATTCGCAACAATAGTTTCGGGTCGAAAAAACACACGACCCTTCATCAGGCGAATAAAGTAAGCACGAGTGCTGCAGTCAAAGCGGCAACTATTGTTGCGAGTCTATTGCATTTTATGGTGTTTATTTAAAGTTTGTGAGTAATAATTTTTACAACGCCAGTTTTGTGGTGCTTTTTTATTAAATTAGAGTCATAGTACTTTATTTTAAAATATTTTAATAATGTGCATTTAAAAAAACTAACAATTTGGACACACATCCAATATTTATTTCAAATACACTATAAAAGTCATAAAAAATTCAATAACATTGAAATGCAGTAAAAACCAATACGTAACTTCCTGTCTTATAAAACTCAAATTATGTATATATAGGGTAGGTTCTCCAGTGATTGACATGCTCCAGTAATTGACATCTATCCCAAAATAATAAATAAGAAAAAAAATATATTTTACATAGAATTTTAACATTTTATGTCAAACACTAAAGCATAGGGTGCTAATAACTGGTAAAATGAATAACTAGCAGTGTCAAACACTGGAACATAGGGGGCCAATTACTGATAAAATGAAAAACAGGCAATGTCAATTACTGGAACACTGAGTGGGTGTCAAATAAAAATTCATTTTAAAAAAAATTGTTATCAAATATATATTTTTTAACATATATGTGGTTCTGAATGTCTTTCATACCATATGTACTAACTTAAGATTTCTAAAAATATTTTCTGATTACTAGAACATTAAAAACATCAGAGATTGCTCTAAAAGTGTCAATCACTGGTGCATTTACCCTATATAGGTATTATATATATTCTATCTATAAACGCATATTAAACTTAATGCCTTTATTAAAAATTTTTAATAATGTATATATGTCTAGTAAAAGACTTTAATTTGATATTCATGCTTTCCATGAATGCAACTTTTTTTAATTATCTAATTAAGTTTTAGTAATACTTTATTTTTTTATGATTGTAAATATTTATTGTTTAAAAAAATAATTTTCTGACCTAAAGTCATTTATTAAATAACTTATGAAAATTTCACATTTGAAAGTAAATGTGTACATACAGTAATGAAAACTGCTCACAATAAAAATGTATTTATTACTACACTTCCAAACCATTACTTTAGTATTTGTTACTGAGTGTTAAGAACACAAAGTAATACACTAAAGTTCATAGATAATGATAAAATTGACCCACTGATTCATGACTTTTGATTATAGTTACTGAAAAAAGAAAATAAATAAATAGGCAAAATTATGCAAGTAAATATATTCATAATTATAATTGCATTTTAACATATTCTACTTTTTTACTTTTGTGAGTTGTATTTTAGTAAGGATTATCAATCAGAAAATTCCAATCAAATCTACAATCCCAAAGTTAGAATGTATCTGACTGAACCAAGGGAAAAAAAAAAACTTTTTTAATGAATACTTCTTTTTACATATGAATGACAACTACTCATTTTTACATTTATAGAAAAATATAAATATTTTACATTAAATTATTCAATCATTTATGATGACTTTTCATATGACGTTTTAGATTATTCTTCTGTCTGAATCCTCGTTTACAAAAATTACAAACAAAAGGTTTTTCACCAGTATGAATCCTAAAATGATCTTTTAACACATGTTTCTGAGTAAATGTTTTATGACACATAGAACATGAAAATGGTCTAATAGACTTTTCTTGATACTGAAGATAATAGCTTGACATATTCTGAGCTTCAGGAATAGTTTGCATTTGTTGCATCACATGACTTTTATTATTACTGTTTGAAACAATTTCTTCGCTTGATTCAGGGTGGTAGAGCTCTTTAATAAAACCTATAAAAATTAAAAAAAATCTTACTAAAATAGGAAAAAATTAGTTGTACCACACCATACTGGTTTGATTTTTGGTTTATGCTGATTTTGATTTTAGACTAGAACCAAAAGGGTGAACACACAAAATACTATAAATGGAAAAGGAAACATATATAATTCATGAGATGGACATTACAGTTTTAAACATTTTGCATTTATTTACTTTTTGCTTAAACTTTATTTATATTTCAACAAACCTCATGAATATATTAAAAAGATGTAGGAAAAAAAAAATAATAATAATAACTGCCAAAGTACAATTATAGCCTAAAATTAGAATTTTAAATCGAGGCCATTTGATTTGTGTGAAAACTGTATGCATACGAAATAAAATTCAATTTAATTTCATATTAGACTTGTGTATTTAGTAAAGCAATTTAATAACTCTTTCATAAAATTACTAAGGCAGAAAGGATTTCGAAACAACAGGGATCTATATTTCTGCCTCACTTTTATAAATTTCATTAAGCAAATAAATTAATTTAAAAAAAACTAAAGATGTAAGATTTGCTTTTAATTTTCAAAATACAAAAGACAAGAATTTACTAAGGAATTAACATGAAATGCATATAAAATTTACAGAATAGATTCTTATATACTATGAAAAATAGTAAAAAAAAAATGGCATGGTTTACATGAGCTGTTAATTTCTTTAAAGATAAAATTCTGACAATAAAAGAAACAGTATAATGCTTAAATTATTTTAAAAATCAATATTATATACAACCAAGATTAAATTCATATTTAAGAATAATTATTGCAAAGACCAACTCAACTTTTGTTTTTGAGTTGAACAGTTGTAATTCTACTTCTCATTAATTAGTTAAACAATAATTAGTTAATATTAAACATAATTTAAAACTGAGAAATTCTTAAAAAAGTTCTTAATCCGATTTCCAAAATTAATATTAAAAACCTCTATTGAGCATAGATGGTATTTCACGAACTCTTTTTACAAATTTATGCAATTTCATATTTTTAAGCAAAGATGGTATCATATGAATGTTTTAAAGTGTTATCATTAGTGAATAATTTTAATAAATCTGTTACACATAAAAAGGATTTATTTTTTTGTGAAACAATTTAAAAAGTTATTTGATTTTTATTTGCAAATGTTTTTTCTATATATTTTAGTATAGTACTGGTTACATTTTTCAAAATGATTTTATTAATCAAACAGGCAAGATCTATGCTTTACATATACAGTAAACTCCTGATTATCCACGAAACTGAGAGGCATGTGTTCCACAGATAAATCGTAAAAAAGCTGAAAATGAGATTAAAAAAAAAAAAAAAAAAAACATCTAGCTCTAAAATTTGATTGTATTTTATATAAAACAAAATACAAAGAGTGAAAATATTCACAATGCAGTAAAAATATTCGTATTTTATATATCAAAGCGTACTTCTCAACTTTTTAATTTATTCCCTAAAACTGATAGTACCTGCCTTTTTCACACACCTTTTTTTGATAGAAACACAATAAACATAAAAGTGTACTTATGATGAATCCAATATACAATCTGTAAGCAAATTTATACACTAAATTAGTCAGTACTCTACTGTACAAAATATAAAATAAAAACATAAACTTTATATATTTTTTGAAAAAATTGATCATTTGTTTTTGTTTCTTGTTGAGAATACACTTTTTCTTAATCCTGCATTCTCTTGATCTTGCCCTTTTCACGCACCCATGGATAATCTGCAACATGCACTATTTGCTCGCGGACAATCATGAATTTACTGTGCGTAAAATCCAAAATATTATAAAATAATGGGGAAAAAAGACATCAAGTACAACAATCTAATGAATAAAAACTTTATAATCAATCACCATAAATTGCAAAACTTTGCAACAATTGTTTCAGATTAAAATAATAGTATAATTCTTCATCAGGCATTGAAAAAGGAAAAAAAAAAAGAAAGAGAGAGAAAAAACAAGTAGCAACATGTAAAAAGTATATTTTGTCTCTTTCACACAGCTCTTGTATCTACTCCTTTCACCTTATGACTGATTCCCTTCACACTATTTCAATCCAAAACAACTATTACGAGTTTTTACAATTTATGGTGCTTCTTTAAAAAAAAAATTATTCATTTTCTTAAGATAGTGTTATTGTAAGGGGTGAAGTGAAGGCCGATCGATCGTCTGCACTAGGGACCTGGGCCTGGATGGAATGTTTTCCGTGAGTGATTTTTCTAAGGGTTGCTAATCTGTATATGAGTTTTTGTATGTTAGTTTCAGGGAAAACCATGGATCTAGGCTTGGATGAAATGTCCTCCATGAGTAATTTTTCTAAGGATTCCTAGTCTATATTTGAACCAGTTTCAGAGAAAACCATAGACCTAGGCCAGGATGTAATTTTTTTTTTTTTTTTTTTAAGAGTAATAGTCTGTATCTGAGCTATTTCAGAGAAAATCATGGAAAACTCTTAATGGCTAGGCTAGTGAGCATGGTAAAAAAGAGAGAGAGGGGTGTTGGGGAGGAGACAGAAAATGTCAGAGCAAATGATAATATATGACTTATAATTTTTTTAAAGAAATTTTATGACATTATATATACACACATACAATTATTATGTTTGCATATACAGGATGGTTCAAAAAATCATGCCCAAACAACTCATGTGGGTCTGATAATGAGGAATAAGAATTACATAGGAACTAGGGGTTGAAAAATGCGATTGTAACTTGCTAGAACATGGTTAGCTCTGGCCAACTTGTATATACACAAAAAGACACAAATTACATGTGAAGCATGCATCGTAGCTAATGGCGCACATTTTGAGTACTTCTTATGAGATGTAACATTTTTCATTACTTTACATAGCAAAATAAAGGTCTTTTTACATCATTTGTTATCTTTTCTTTATGTGGTCAGAATGCAATTTCATTAACACAATTGCGTTTTCGACCCCAAGCTTCTATATAATTCTTACTCCTCAAAATGTAACACACTGACACATACCGTTGGGGCATAATTTTTCGAACCATCCTGTATGTAACATAATAAAATATTAGTGAAGCAAAGTTTCTTCATATATTACATATTAGTTACATATAGTTATAAAATACTGTGACCAACTGATAACCAAATAGTTATTAATCTGGCCTTTGGTTGCTAAGTTCGAATGTTAGTTCAAGCATGGATATTCATAGTGATTTGGAAGATAAACAAAAATAATCTGGTGTGGCACTCAGACTAGTTTCTCTTACTTGTTAATTTTAGAAATTGTTATATCTGCTATATAATAATATGAGGGAAGCTACAACCTTTTTCAAATTTCCATTTGAATATTTTGCTTATATTCATTAAACATTAGTAAAAACTGGTATATACAAAACAATGTTTTACATTATGAATATGAGACAATATTCATTATTTCTAAACAATTTCCTATACATGGTATAAGGAGAAGAACTTTCAACAATTACTTCCAATAGAAAAGAATGTATTCCCTTAATTTTAGGTAGCTCTGACTGTGTATTGACTAAATATGCAAAAAGGCTCATGCAAGGTGGTGGACAGTGAGTCCTGAAGGCACCTTTAGATTGTGTCATATAACATTGTGGAAATGTACTTATGCCTCTGCAAATACCATATAAGAAATTAACAAACATATTCATCTTAATGTCCAAATATTAAATTAATATATTTTAAATAGCTGTCTTGTGAATTGAGTCTATTTTTTGTGCAGGATAATTAAATTTATAAACTGTTTAGTAAACAGAGGGTACCAAGAAAGTCTCTGTCAGAGTGCATAAGTTTTTCCTCCCAGGCCTGCATGTGCTTGTATGCCCAAGAAAAACACATATAATTCAACTTCAATGTACTTTGAGCAATTTCTAATTAGTTCCTAATACATGTTGTAAATTCTTGTATGGCGCTATAAATGGTGTTGGTGTAAGGATTAATGTCGATTATCTATAGCAGGTGCATATTCACAAGAGTTTCAGAAAAAACAATGAAAAACTCTAAACAGCTATATATTGAACATGACCTGAGATCAAAACAGCCATCTCCTGTTCACCAATTTCTAGAGTGGAACCCCTCAACCACTGTGGCCTATAAATTAATGATTTTCATACCACATTCTATGAGAAACAGGCTTTTGTGAGCATTAAAAATATATGTTATTTTAATTATTATATTTAGTGCAGTCAAAAAAGGTTAAAATACACTAATGAGAAAATTTGCATTCTTCGTATGTCCCTGTACATGAACCATTAGTCTGATCTCAATAGAAAGTTTCGAGTAATGTTACCATGCAGGGGTGGCGCCAGCTAGGGGGCCGGGGGGGCACAGGCCCCCCCGTCGGGGAGTCCGTGACCCCCCATCGGGGCATACTCCTAAAATCTGTCGGGGAAAAAATACAAAATTTTCAGTTTTTCTCCTTTTAGCAGCATTTTTCTTTTCTTTTACAAACTTGGAGCATTCCAATTTTTGCATTCTATATTCAATGGAAGAAAGTATTGGATTCATAAAAATTTTCAGCTTCCGGTTTTCCATGAATATACACGTTTTGAGAGGTCCAAAACACATTTTGACCATGATATTTTTAGAAAATGTCTGTCTGTCTATGTGTGACAAAAATTTTGTTCTAACTGTATCTCAAGAACTACTGCACAGAACTACATATAAATTTGTATGTAGTTGCATCAAGACATAAATTAGTGTCTATTAACTTTTTGTCCAAATCGCCTTATAGGTGACGCTGCTGTACTGCAATTTCTTTCATTTAATGGAAGGCTATATCTCAGGTTCTATTTTGCTTAATCGAACAAAACTTGATATGTGAGAGCGCCATTATGAGACATCAGGTTGATTTAATTTAGGTGCATATTGGCCGATAAGTTGCGCTGCTGTGCTGCTATTTTCCCCGTGAAGAGTAAGGCTATATCTCATTTTCTATTCTATATTATTGCAAATAATTTTGTATATGACAGGGACATTATGAAACATTATGTGGAATCAGTTTCAGCGCACATAGCCAAATAGGTGACGCTCCTGTGCTTAAATTTTTACCGTGAATGGGAAGGCTATATATCAGATTCTATCGTATACATAAAACTTGGTATATGAGAGGGCCATTTTAAAACAATGTACTGAATCAATTTAGGTGCATATGAACTGATAGATGGCGCTGCTGTTCTGTAATTATTCAGTGAATAGGAAGACAACATCTATTGAAAGGCCACCTATCTGGAGATCCAATTTTCTGTCGCACGATAGGTGGCCCCCTTAGGGAAATTCGACTGTATATATACCTGTGATCAACGGAATTTCTTTCATAAGAATTTTCCTTCAGGCACTCTGCACATATTTTTTTCTGTGGAAAGAAAATATTATACACTCAGAGAATGGCACGATGACCTCCAAAACCACGAGGATTACTAACAAATGGAATGGTACAAATATTAACAGTAATATTATTAACAATATTGCAGCGTTTGATAAATATCCATATAATAAACTCTCTCTATATAATGCCCCCCTGTCGGGGAGGTGGTGTTCCCCCGTCGGGGAATTTCTGGTGCCACTACTGTTACCATGTCACACAAATTTAGAATTCCGAATATGGACTTCCTCTCAAAATCAGTTTTTTGTGTTATACTGGTAAGAGATTGACAGTAACGCACAACAACCATTAAAAACACAGATAAAGTCTTTAGCTTATGATTCATTGATTAAAACATAGAAGTGGTCATTTAAGCTTAGAGCAATAAGCACTGGAATGGAATTGATAAATTGGAAATAATCAAAAATTTGTTTTAATTATAATTTGAAAGCTTAATATTTAATATTTTATTTATTAAGCAATAAGCAAAAAGTAAAGTGCTGAAACACTTTTTTTCTCTAGTAGAAAACAGCCTCTTTTACTTTTTTGTAAGGTATAATTATTTGCTTATAATCATTGATTGTTCATCTTGATGGATATTGTATAATGTTTAATTTTTAATATAAGTAATCCTTTTTAACAATATATTTTAATTTAACTGAATCCAAATCACTAACATTCTTTTAAATACAAGTGCCAAATTAAAAAACCGAAATTAGATTAAGTACAATAAAAGATAATGATGTTACATACACACAATCATAAAGTATAAATACATATTCATACCACATACAGATTTTTTAATTACAGCTTTAATAAAAAAAAAATGCTAAATTTTAAAATATCAAGTTTTTTATTATTGAAAAAAAAAAAAAAAAAAAAAAAAAAGAATACAACTTTTACAACTTTCTGTATACTGTTGAATTATCAACTCATTCCTCCCCCCCCCCACCCCCCACACACACAACTAACTGATATAAAAAAATATAACCTACTCTTAGTTACGTGTAATTCATTTATCAAGAACAACTCATTGTTTATGCAGTTATCATACACTCAAGTTTATTTTCAAATTTTGATAAAATTAAAAGTAATATTATGTACTGTTAAAAAAAAAACTGCATGTATATATATTAAAATGTTTATTTTTATTAATTATCACCAGCAGTAATCCACATCAAATGAATTTCCAATTCGGTCCTATGGTTATATCCCCAATCCAGTCTTGCATCTAAAAAAAAATGGTGACAAGCATAAAAAAGTTATTATAATTTATCTAAACTTGGAGAATATTTGTACAAATTATCTTCTGCAAAAATTAATATCTTGATTTGAATGAAGTTCCTCCCTACAAAAAATGAAAAATTCATAATTAATACATATATGAATAAAACAGCTGGTTTTTTTTTTTTTTTTTTTTTTTTTTTCCTGTGGAATTAGACACAGATCGTAACAGATTTCATTATAGTAATTATTAAAAATCAAGGATGTGTATGGATTTATTATTTTACAATCTATCCATCAACAAATAGTTTCCCTCTTTTGTTAAATCTGTCAATCCTAGCATTCTAATTGTTGTTGTTTACATTCAGAATTACATGATTGATTGATTGATTATGAATATGTACGTTGAAAACCAGATTAAAGCGAGTTGATTGATTTGTTACTGAGTTTTACATAGCAGTAGTGCTGAAGACACGCAAGCGAAGTGTGACGTCACTGACCGTGTTTTCTATAACTGTTCATGCTGTAGGACAAACACTTTTGTGTCAAAATCAAAATGGATTGTTGCTTTGAATGCAACTCTAAAACAAACGAACATACCAGTATACCACACAATACAATTAAAGCATGCCAAGAAACTCGATAAGCTTTTATTAACTTGTAATTTCAAAATTGAAAGAAACTATCGTTACAGTTCTTATTCGCCGATCTATTGTAAGTTATTGCTTATATTAATATTCAAAGTCTTCATCCGATTCCATTGTTTTGTTATTCCTTTTTTTAATTACTATTCAAGCTATTTATTTATTACATACTAGTTGGTTGGTTGGGTTTTACGTCGCACTAGTGCTGCGCAGATGGGCAATTGGCGACGGTCTGGGACTCACCCCTAGACTAGAGGTGGTCTGGAGACATGTCATCGCAATTTTGATTCTTCACGGAAGGGATGGCTCTCCCGCTTCGGTGACCCCCAGAGGTATAATTTTTTATGGGAACATGGAGGACATTGCAGCCACGACAGATTTTACGTGCACCAGCCACCATTAGTGTTCACGACGGTCTTTGGTCGGCTCGAATACCGAACCCGCAATCTTCCAATTACGAGGCCGGCGCCCTACTGACTGGGTTAACGCGGCCCTTATTACATACTGGATCTAAACAGCTGTTTTTATATTTAGACTGTTTCACGCACAATAATTATGAACTAATATAACAATTAATTCTTTTTAAACTCTGTAATTGAAACTTCCAATAAACATACTAATGTGCTATAAATTATAAACATTGATTAATATCATTATAGAACATTTTATGTTACTTTATTTTTTAAAATTGCATATGATCCAACGATTTATTAGTGTCGTGTGAGTGTGTATCTTTGTGTATTTCCTTCCTATATGTTCTATCTTTGAGTCAAGCTATCATTTACAAAACTTTACTTTAAAAATATAAACTATTTTTTCTTTTTCTCTCAGAGATTAATTTTGCTGTTTTTTTTTTTTTTTTTTTCAATGTAGTATTTCTTTATATTGCATATCACAATAGAAAAGAAATGTACATAATGTGTGTCATAGAGAAATAAAATTATAAAGGCTATAAAGAAAAATTAACATTTCTTATGCATACGCTTAACCTTGCAGTGTTTTTATATTTGAATTGTCTGGCTCAAATACGTTTTCTTACATACATATATATACATTTATGTGTTATAATAAACTTTTTTCGGAAATGTTAAATTTTATTTTATAATCCGAATTTATAAAAACTTAAATGTATGTACAAATGAATAAATAAATTAAATATCTTAGAGAGTAGAATGACTGGAAAAAAGGGTGAATTTTTTTTAGTTGATGAGCTTTACATTTGTTTACATGTTATTCTTAATGTATGCAAAAGCTTATAACACCTAAGATACTTTTATTTTTCGCAGTGGTTAGAGAACCGGCAGCCGGGTGTCTATTATATTCCCGGCAGTTCTGACACTTGCGCAATATGACTGCCGGGTGATTTATTATTCATCTGCCGGTAAAGTGAACGACATTTATCAACACGTGCTTTTGATAATTCATATTGCTGCTTTAATTCGCATTCATTGATACTGACCACGTTTTATATTTTAACTCTCTCTCTTGATTTATCTCGTTAAATATTTGTTTCATTATTCAGTTTTCTCTTATATTTCTTGCTTTATCTGCTACGTTGTCTTTCGTTAAATAAGTTAGTATAATTAAGCTAAATAAATCGCTCAAATACTACAGATATTTCTGAGATATTACATAACTTCAGAATGCAAATTAAAAATAAAAATTTAAGAAAATTGATAATGCATATGATTGAAATATACGTGTATAAAATGGGGAAGGGGGGGGGGATTTTACATTACACAAAAAACATCACATTACTAACGTATTATTATATTTGGATTTTAAAAATTAAATATATTTTTTAAATTAATCCGTATATTAAAAGAAATTAAATTTTTGAGCTTTGCATGATTTCTCGAAAAATTACTCTAATGTATTACTATATTCTTATTTTTTTAAATTAAACATATTTTTAAAATATTTAATTTAATCAGTATAGTGCAAAAAAATTTAATTTTTCAATTTTTCGTGGTTTCTCCAAAGATCATTCTAATTCATTGTTATATTTGGATTTTCAAAAACTAAAAATATTTTTTAAATCTTCAATGTAATAAACATAGTACAAGAAGTTTAATTTTTAAACTTTGCGAAATTTCTCCAAGGATTTTTCTAATACATTATATTTAGATTATTAAAAACTAAATATACAGAGGCTGTTCGCACATTTTTTAGACGATTTTGATGGAGTGTACTGAAGCAATTTCACTCATATTTAGAGTTTTATTTGTTCAGTTTGATAGCCCTTGTTCTTAACTAACATTCTACATCATAATTTCTATGATAATAATGCTTTTTATAATATCGGAAAAGGTATATTTTTCTACTCCTCTTGAACGGCTTTCCAGAGTCCACAAAGCATTGCAGGTCGGTGTTTGGATAATGCTGATTTTAAGAGTCGAAAAACACAAAAATCCAACAGTGATACATCAGAAGATTTAGCAGGAATGTCAGTGAAGGGTATGGTTTTAATTCCCGTTTTTTTTCTAGAAAAGCAATTGCGGATTGTAATGTGTGGCTGCTTGTTTTGTCTTGATGCAGTTCAACAGATTGATAGCATTGTGGATAAAGATCTGGATTTTCATTTTTAAAAATTGGAATTAAAATATATTCTTGAGAGTACTTATGAGTTGATTTTGACATTTTTTTGCTTATATCTTGCGCTTGTATGAAAAACCAGTGGCAATCATAAATCCTTTAGAAAAACTTTCTTTTGATGCTTTGAGCCATGTAGCAAATTTTTTATTCTCCACTTTTGTGATAATAAATTGACCTTTTTTTACAACCACTTAAATAGACCCAAGATTCATCTGTTGTTGCAACATTTTTCTCCTGATAAATGCTTTTCATAAAGATTTCACTAAAAACTATCTTTGGAAAGAGTGAAAACCTATCCTTCCATCCACTGCCATTTTAAAAGTGCATTTTTGCATCTAAACAAAAATTCTAAATATCAGAAGATAAATAAAACTTCCAAAAATATAACTGTTGTGAAAATAAAATTCTCCATGCAAACGATTTTTTCTTACTGCGAAATAAAATCGTCTAAAAAATGTGCGAACAGCCTCTGTATTTTTAAAAATTTTAGTTAAATCAGTATGATACAAAAAATTTAATTTTTAAACTTTGCATGATTTCTTGAAAGATTATTTTAATATATTATTATATTTCGGTTTTTAATAAGTAAATATATTTTTTAAAATTTATTTTAATCAGTATAGTATAGTAAATAAATAAATAAATAATTTTTTAACTTTGCATGGTTTTTTCATATACAAATTTATTATTATATTTGGATTTTTAGAAACAAAATTTATTTTTTAAAACTTTAATTTAATCAATACAGTACAAGAAATTTAATTTTTAAGCTTTACATGATTTCTCGAAAGATTATTCTATAATTTTATTTTATTAAGTTTTGATTTTTAAGAACTAGATATATTAAATAATAATTCAATCAGTATCTTACAAAAATTTTAATTTTTAACTTTGCATGGTTTTACCAAAATAGTTTCTACTATTATATTAGGATTTTTAAAAACTAAATTATTTAAAAATATTAATCTAAATTTTAATTTAATCAGCATAATATAAGAAATTTGATTTTTCAAATTTGCGTTATTTCTCCAAAGGTGTTTAGAAAATCTGTGGTTTCAAATCATTTCGAAAGAGGGCAGCACCAGCTGGATTGATCACAATGTTGACTGATTAAAAAACCGCTACCGGCGCTATTTATTCGTTTGCTTGTTTGTTAATTGTTAAAATACACATCAGACTTATATGCTTGACAGCTTGACCGACACTATTTATTATTTACTTTTATGTATTTACCTGTTAGGAATGAGAATCATTCAAAAAATATTCCTTCTCTGTTTCACCTGGCACTTCAGCTACATACAGATCAAGTATGCCATACCCGGAAGTTCTAATACGCAAGCGCAGAAGACTGCCGGGTCAATAATACTTACCCGGCTGCCGGTTCTCTAACCACGGCCTTTATTTTTCTCCTTATTTACTACTTGGAAGTGTAGATAATTCATGGTAGGAAATTTCTATTCTACAAGACAGATTTTTGTTTTTTCTTTAAAGCAAAGTTATATCTTTCTTCAAGTAATTATATTACATTCATCACTTTTACATGAAGTTAAATTATATTTGTCATAAACTTAAATTATGTGTTTGTTTTTGAACTATAAATTTTTCAAAAAGGAGAAAAAATGTAAAGTAAAAACATATCTACTTGCATTATGTTATGTGTATCAGTTCATACCAATGCAGCAAGTCTGTTTTTTTTTTCTTTTTAATTCTCTTTTCCCTTATTACATGACCATCTGATCAGTACTCTGACCACCAATCGCCAGGTCCTGGGTTCAGATTACGATTTCGGAATGATTAAAAAAAGAGCATGAATATGCTGTTTTAAGTTACAATTTTTTTTATACTTGTGTATTATCCCCATGCCAGTAAATATAGTTCAACTTTCACGAGTTGGCCCTTCGTCCCTCCATCTTTTCGAAGAGTTTACTTTAAGGAAGGGGTGCACAAAGTGAAAAGAATGAATGGGTGGGGAAAAAAGAAGGTTGCCATGAAAATAACACATCAAACCAATAATTTTTACTTTTCGCTAGCTGAAATTCGTTTTGCCTGTTAAAAGGAACATGTGTTAATATTTAAAAATTAATGACACATAAACTAAAAGGGAAAAAAAAAAAAACACTTTTCAATAATGTCTGAAATTTCAATAAGCACTAATACCTTATTTGCATAAAGAAGTTTCCAGCAATAAATTTAAACAAGAAAAAAAAAAAATCGTGCTGTTTGCATGGATTATAAATTATTGTCTACGCATTTTATTTTGTATTTCAGGAAAAAAATAATTTTCTTTGAAAACATTTAAAAAATAAAAATGAAAAAAGTTTTTACGCTGTACTTTTTTTTTTTTTTTTTTTAAAGAAAAGAAAAACATTTTTAAAAATACTGAATCAATAAATGGGGAATTTTATAAAAATAAATTGAGCTGTACGCATAATTTACAGTATTATGTACAATAGCTCTCAGAATATTTGCATACACATCAGATATGAATATGAAAGATAATTTCTTACATTACTGTTAGAATGGCTTTTAATTTCTATGTATTTTGCCAAAAAGAAAAGAAAGAAAGAAAGAAAAAAAAAATATATATATATATATATATAATTACAGTAGTGCAGTTCTTTATTTAAATTTTAAATATTTTTCTTTCTTTTCTTTTCACTTTTTTTCTAAGAGAAAGAAAGCAAGGAGAAAGAAAGGCTGGTAGATTGGTAGTTTTATTTATGGTGCTAGGTCCAAATTAGGACATAAGGAAAGAAAGAAAGAAAAAAAAAAATGAAGAAGAGAGAAAAAAAGACTGCAAACCGAAATTTTGAAATATCGTTTAGACAATCATAACAATCCTCATCGTATTAATAATTAGTTATAATGTAACAAATATTTTTTAATGATATAACATATTAGAAAGCCCAAAAGTTCTCCTAATTTGGAAATAAGTAAATAGGTAATGAACAGTATTTTCGCCAAAATGTCGCAAAACTCGTAAAGATAGCAAACCACCTCCCTTTTCACCCTCAACCGATTTCAAGGTAATAGAATCGTCGCTGCCTACGTCACGTTTGATTGACAGGGGCCAACTCCTGACAGTCGCACTATAATTGCTAAATTTTATATTAATATAAATGATAATGGTCAGTTTATAATTAATTATTGTTTATATTATTTTTATTAATAATATTTATATTAATTATTTATAATTACATAAGTACCATAACTTTGGCGCATTTATTAGATTCATGCACATCATGGTAGAAAATAGGTATTCAGTGATTTTCTTTTTTTCCATGTACACTAAATGTACATGCATGCATACTAGTGATTGCTGCAAATTTCGTGCATTTCTTAGATTCATACACAGCATGTAGGCAGTTATCAGTGATGGTTTTTCCCTATGTATGCAAAGCGTACATGGATGCATATTACTGATTGCTGAAATAATAAATTTTACACAATATTAATAGTTAACATTAATGAATTATTAAAACTACCAAGTTAAAACACAGAGTATAGAATCACACATGATACATACACAAAATTTTGTATTGCAGCAATCACTAATATTTAGGCATGTTGTTGCTGTCTTGGAGGAGGATCCTCAGAGCATGGGGTTTATAGCTGCATGACTTCACACCCCTAATAATCGTCTAACAAGTTCAGCTAAGACCTCTATTATGAGGAAGTACACATTTGCATCATCATCTAAGAACGTGCATGTAAGACGGAGGAGCCAAAGTCAAAATCTGTCAGTCTTGAGTATAAATTATACCAACATGTGAGCTTGAGAAGCTCCAGAGATTGCTAAATCACATAATTCGCTAAAGGAAGGAGAGGAACCAAGAAGGCTAAGATTACTGTATAGGTCGTACCGAGCGAAGGCATAGCGATGACAGGCTAGGTGGTAGTGGTCACAGGTTTCTGGAACCTGACAGGCTGGGCAGAGAGTAACTCAAATGGAGCTTGCAGAGGAGAGCCAGGGTGGGGAGAGTCCGCGTCCGGAGGCAGCTAAGAACTTCTCTTTTTCTAGGCAAACTAAGTTTACGATGCTCCCAGTAGGACTGGGCGTTATATCGATGTAATGCAAAAATCGATTTATATCTAAAATCGGCGATCCGATTTAAAGATAACATCTACTACGAAATTTCGGAATGACGATGTAATGCTAAATCGATTTAGAGATAAAAATCCGATGTTAGCTAGGCATCAAGTTTCCTTGTCATGTTTGCGAGTTAATCCATCAAGGGAAGTTTTATCGATTTAGCGAAAACTATTTAACAATAAGTGCAAAAGCCGTCTTATGATTTGTCGTAATATGAATTGTGCTACGTGCCAGCTTTTTATTTCAAAGGAGATACCAGAGAGACGATGCGCTTAAATCGCCTGTCGTTTGCTCCATTTATTCCAAAGGAGAGACGAGTACTGCGCTTGCTCTAGCTCTATGCTAAATCGGGAAGAAAAGAAAATACGATTTTAGATGAATCTTAACTGTTCCAAACTTTTAACTTCTTGCGGTTTTACAGAGACTCCAGTTTGTTTGCTAAGTAATGATTTCTTCCTTTTTGTAATAAGTAATTATTTTCGGCAATTACAATATGCATTGTTGTAATAAATATAATAATTTTTTTTCATTAAATTAAATAGAAAATAAATTTATTTTTTACGATATTTAAGACTACAGTAAATCACGATAAAAATAGTTTCATAATGCAATACGATATATCTGTTTGTCATTATTATTATTTATTCAATAATTTGGCTTTGTCTTACACTTCTGTTATTAGTATTTTGTGAGAGGGGGGGGGATTTTTAAAGAATGTACACAAGAACTTTTAAAGGTGCTCCTTATTACGTACTTTTTATTACACTCTTTATAATACCATTAATAAGCTACAAATATTACTTTACTGAAGTTAGTAAAATCTACAATGTTAATACTTTAAAATACTATTAAATGGAAATAGGGTTTAAATTTTTTTTTATCATTTAAAATTAAATTTCTTTTTCAAACTCTGCTACCTATTTCATCTAACGAACAAATTAATCTTGGTTTATTTTTTCTTTCAGAATGATGTGTTTTTTATTTACAGGCAGATTGGATATTGACCACCAGAATATAACGTATTTCGGCAATATGACACAAAAAAGCAGAAATTTTGTTAAATTTTAGTAAAATGATAAAAAATTTGGGAATCAGCTTTCAAAAATTTTTTACTAAATTATTACTTAACTGGGCTGTTGGTTCAAAAATATCGTGTAGAATTTATCAGTCGACTTGAAAAAAGTTTAATTTTTTTTTTTTTTTAAAGAAAGTGGAATTTAATTTACTGACTGTGGTAAAAGACAAATTTTATAAATCAAAATACAAAGTTCAATCTTCCATCATATATCAGGAACACACAAAAGAGGGCTAAACAATTAAAAAAAAGAAAAAAAACTGTTGTGCCAAGGCCTTCAAAAACTCTCTTTATATATCAGTATTTATAACAACGCCCTCTAATGTTAATCATCCAGAAATGTTTAATCAACATAACTTTTCTTAATAAAAACATTACAGTTTGAACTGCATAATTTAAAATTTTAATTTTAGCAGTTTGGCGATATTTTAAGCCATGGATGCTGAGTTATAGCAATATGGGAAATTGCAGAAAATAAATGAGTAATAGTAGCGTTGCTTTTCACTCGTTATGCTATTGATTAAAAGACTTATACAGTACCCGCCGCTTATTAAAATCACATTCGTTCTGAGCCAAAGTGATTTTATTAAGAGGCTAATTTTTATATTCGGCGAACATTCCTTGCACTCTAGAAAAATGTATTACTTCCCTGAATTTTGAAAGAAATTTCAAAAAGTAACGAATAACAGAATTAATAAACGATATTAATTAATTTCTGACAGATAATTAACTAATTGTTCCTTTAAATAAGTGAATTAAACATATCCGAAGTTCCAATGCGCTTTCTTTTAAGGAAAATCATCATTACTTTGATAAAAGTTCCCTCTTTTCTTTTAAATTTCAAATTTATTCGTTTAAAATTCTTGCTTCGTTGTTATTTCAAACTAAGAACTAGAACTTGTCTTTTAATGATTATAAATTAATATATATATCACTTGAGAATCAAACCAAATTTGTACCACTCTTTGAAAAATTTACATTTCTTGAAAATGATGGGCTGCGTTTAATTTGAAACTATGCTGCAAGTGTAAAATTTTCAACAAACAGAGATAACAGAGAGATTGTTGTGCTTTATTTTCGTTTTTATTTCAAAAATAAGAAATCGCAGTGAAAAGGGAAAATCGGTTTAGTGTGGATAAATGGCATTTTTGTTGCTGAAGAGATTTTTTTTAGTTTAATAACCGGCGATATTGATTTTATTAAGCGGCGGTTTTAAGAGTACTTCGTATTAATTTGATTCCGTTCCCAGCAATTTGATCAGATTAAGCGGCTGATTTTATTAACCTGTGAATTTATTAAGCGGCGGTTACTGTATATGTAGGAGGGGTAGGGAGGAGGTATTTTCTAAATGAGTGTAAAATCGATTTATCTCTATATCGCGATATTAGATGGAAGATAAATCGATTTATAGAATCGCTACATCGCCCAGTCCTAGCTCCCAGCTTTTTTTGGTGAGGCAGAGGAAATCTCCACTGTATTTCCCTAAGAGCCACTCGTTTACTTCATCCCTTTTATGAAGCTGGTAAAGATGCTGGCAGATGTCCTCTGGAGAGACCTTACTGAGCGATATCGGTAAAGAAACCGTGGACCGAGCAAGCATGTCGGACATTTCATTTCAATGGATGCCTGTATGACCAGGGACCCAAACCACCTGAACCCTGTTCAGGCGACTGGCCACCTTGGCCAATTTGCAGCAAACCCAGGTGATCACCACAGACAAACGACAGTTAATAGCCTGGAGGCTGGCGACAACGGTCTTGCTGTCAGAGAAGATGATAAGCTTGCCCTTAAGAGAAGCGTGATCCAAAGCCAGTCCAATCGCCAGTGCTTCTGCAGTAAGAGAGAATTTATGTTGTCTACTTGACTTGAATATCCACAACGCAGATAAATGTTCCAAACTGCAATACCAGTGCAAGAGCTTGTTTTGGAAGCATCGGTGGCCATTTGATGCCACTCACCATGGCGAAAAGCATATTCGGTAAAGGTCTGGTAAACTAGCTCCGGATGGAGAGACCTGCCCTGGAAATCTAAAGTGTCGATATGAAGAAAAGTTGTCAAACAAAGGATAGGGGGGGGGGGGCTGGGTCCAAAGTAACAAGTTCTGGAACCTCAGACCGAGATGACTAAGAATAACCCTCACGAGGGAAGCAAGAGAACCAGATTCATTGCTGGAAGGATCCACCAAGGAGTGAATGGGAGACCTAGTGCCTAGAGTAACGTGGCAGATCAAAAAACGTTCCTTATGAAGGTCTTGGAGGCTAGCCACAGTAAGTGAGTTGGCATCACGACAAAGAACAGGAATAGATGTCCACTGAGGGAGACACGTGACCACCCTAAGTGCAGCATTCAAAAGAGGCTCCAACCTCTTTCTAGTAGAGGGGCGAGCAAAGGAATAAACGTTACTGCGAAAATGAAGGGAGCTAACAACAGTCAACAGTAAATCTGGTGAAAACTTTCGATAATATAAAAGAACTTTAAAATATCTTTCGAATGATGTATTAAAAATAATTTAATCAAAATTAGAAATTGAAATATTGAAAATACTACAGCGCCATCTGGCGGTAGAAACTTCTGTAATATACTGTTCGATTCCAAATCAACAAAGCTTTCAAATGATGTATTACTTATGAAATTATTTTAATTAGTAGGAACTTAATTAGTAAGAAAACTGTTTCAGGACACCTCAAAACTTAGAAAAATGCCTTAAAAAAAAAAAAAAAAAGAAGTTCCCATTTGTCCCCAGAAAATGGGGACGTTTGGTCAGTATATTGTTGGGTACAAAGAAATATTTTGTCAGAAAAAAAAAATAATAAAAAGCATTTAGATATTTTCAATGAAAAAATGAATTTAAGATTGTAATTTATCGTCTCCAGATATCTTTTTTACTTCCATTACCCTACTACCGCAGGTAGAGATGCATAAAACCCAGGAATCTTGAAGCAAGGGAAAAAAAAACGGATAACTTTAGGGAATAAACAGGAAATTTTGGGAAATTTGAGAATTTTACGGGAAAGAACTAATTCGAGAAATCTTAAGCAAATAAATCACAGTTTTAAGGCTTTTAAACGTTGATAAGCTTATAACGTGGTATTATTGTCATTTTATATTTAATATATGAGAATTAAAGCTAAATAATTATCTTTCATACAAAAATAAGTCAAAATTTACATATTTGAAAAAATTTCTCTTATAAAAGGGTTATTTTACAAATATGATACAGTTCTTTCACATATTCAGAAACCAAAAGTTTTTTTTTTCAAGAAGAAAAAATATTTTTTTCTAAAAATTTATTCTTATTAGAAATTAAATTTATTAAAATCCGAACAGTTTTAGCATTGTGT
Source organism: Salticus scenicus (assembly GCA_963930645.1). NCBI lineage: Eukaryota > Metazoa > Arthropoda > Arachnida > Araneae > Salticidae > Salticus > Salticus scenicus. The sequence continues at coordinate 208,460,813 of OZ005654.1, forward strand.
TAAAAATAGCTAGATTTATTTATTTATTTTGTTTAGTAAAAATGTCCAGTATTTTATCATGGTAGTTAAAATAAATCAAACATCTTGAAAAAGAAGAGTATATATTTTTTAATATCTTGACAATCGGATTTGTAAATCTTTAAATATGACCCAAAGCTTTTTTATACTAAATTCAGTATGAAGGTATTTGAATAAATTGGGGGGGGGGGACTATTTTTTTTTTTAATCTCCCTTTTGTGAAACTATTTGATACAATATACAATTATTTCTACTCTGTATATTCCATAAAATGAAGTATTGTATTTGTAAAAAATTCCTATTTCCGGTTTTCGACGGATTTACACAATTTGACATGTCCAGAACTGAATTTAACCATTTTTAGAAAATGTGTAGGTGTGCGTGACAAATTTTTTTATGGCAACTGTAATTCAGAAACTGATGCACAGATTTTCATTTAAATTCATACGTAGTTGCACCTTGACATAAATTAATGCCTATCAACTATTGGTGCAGATCACTCAACAGGTGGCGCTACTAGACTGCAATTTGTTCTATTTAAGGGAAGGCTATATCTCAAGTTCTGTTGTGTATATAACCAAACAAAACACAGAATATGAGAAGGTCTTTATGAAACATTATACTAAATGAATTTGGGTGCAAATCTGCTGTGCTACAGTTTTCCCCGTTAACGGGAAGACTATATCTCGGACTATATTGCATATACTTGCACAAAACTTGGATTATAAAAAACCCATTATGAAACAGTTTGCTAGTTGTATTCGTGTGCATATCGGTTCCCCATCTGTAGTAATATTGCCCCCCCCCCCCCCCCCGTCCCATATCTACGCCACTGCTTGATCCCAAATGTAAACAGCAATAGTTTAGGTCAGGAACCAACTAAATACCAAGTTTGGTTAAAATTGGTTCATGAGATACAGCATCTACAAAATTTGTGATAGACACACAGGCTGACAGGTTTTTTTTTTAAACTACCAAATCGTGTTCAAGACATCTTAAAATGTGCAAATCTGTTGAAAACTGGCATTCGAGAAATTTCATGAATCTAATACTTTCTTCTTTATATAGATATAGAAGAAAATAAAAAACATTAAAATTGTAAAATTAAATGTAACAGCTTTTAACAAAGGTTAGATTAAAAAAAAAAAAAAAAAAAAAAAAAAGACTGTCAAAGAATAAGATAAAGACTAAAGAACAATAGTTGCAAATAACAAACTTTATATCTGAACATTTTTAGTAAGGCATTTACATATTGGGGGAAACATGGGAAAAGTTATGACAGCGAACATGATCCAAGCAAGTATCTTTCCGTTTAAAACACTTCCCACATACTTGACAAGAGAATGGTTTTTCTCCAGAATGAGATGCAATATGGCGTTTTAAATTATGTTTTAATGTATAAGCTTTCCCACAGATGAAGCAAACAAAGGGATTTCTTTCCTTTCTAAAAGGAATTTTTTCAGAAGAGGATTTAGATCTTTCAAAAAGATAGGCTTCTAATTTTTTCCCTAAAAAGGAATAATAATAATTAAAAATTTAATATGAAAACCAATGCTGCAATTATTTGAATGTATTTACAAATGGAAAAACAAATGCTCTATAAAGGTATATTTTGCAAATAGTTATCTATAAATCTCTGAGAAAATCTTAATTACACAGATTCTTTATACTCACTGCATGCCTCCCAGAGATGATTTAGTAAAACAAAATTATCTGTAGTACACATCAAATTTCCCGAAACACTATTTTATACATACATATATTTTCTATACATTGTGTGTATTTGTGTATAAGTATTTATATAATTTGTGTATGCTTTGCCTAATTCTGAATATGAGCTTATTGTTATAAACTAAAATGCTTTATTACACATTAAAAGTCAAACTATTTTTAATAAAACATGAATAATATTAACGATTTTTTTTTTTTTTTTCTGAACAGATATAGCTTTAAATTTTCAGTAATTTCCAAACATAATAACCCACAATTCTTAATTATTATTTTTAAAATAATAAGTTCATAAAAATTTGCTTTGATATTTAATATCAAGCTGAAATAAGATAATAACAGAAAATTTAAAGCCAGTTTGCAAAGCAAACCTTTATCTCTGCAATCATTGGTCGTAAACATGTACTTCCAACAACAAAAATGTTAAAAGAAAAATTGACAGAGATATTTAGTTTTTAAGTATTTTTTCGTATTTTCTCAGGCTTCAATAAGAGGACGATTTAAAAAACCTTTAATGAATCACATGAAAATAAAAGAAATTCCAAACTTTGAAACTAAACATTTTGGTAAATTTTTGTCGTTTTAATAGCAAATAAATCTTACTTAACAATTCTATCGTTCTTTGTTTCGTTTTTCATTATGTATATATTATATTGCTTACAACATTTCATGACTTGAGAAATAATGAATTTTTTTTTTTTAGAGCTAGTAAATTAAAATCTCTCTGTATTTTCTAGCTTTTAAGAATACTTTTAGTCACAACATCCATAGTCCATGTTATCCTTTGAAGAAGTTTATGAACAGAATTATTTATTATTTCCTTTTATTATATTTTCACTCATTTGAGAAATATAGCATCTTTTTAGTTTTTATTTTATTTCTGTTTGCTGAAAAATCAAATGTAAAGTTTTTGCTGAGATATATTTCTATTTATTTTATAGTTTAAAAATTATTCCATATTCACTATTTTATTTCATAGTTAACTTATTCATATTTTATTTATTTTTTTGCAGACTATATATTGGTTTATTTAAATTGTGCATTTAATGATTTTAACATCCATAAAGACCAATTTTAGATAATTATTAAAGGTAATTGAGAATATCTTTTAGTTTCTCTCCTATCTTAGTTTTGTAGATTAATTTGAGACAAAGTTTACATGAGCATCTATTACGTATATAATATATTGCCTATACACAAACCAGTGGTGGTATTTAATCTATTTTATATATGAAACATTCGATAGTGAACTTGAATAACATTATCAGTTTCAAGAATTACTATGAATATTTACTGAAATTAGAGTGCAGACAGACAGACAAACCAAAGTCACTAACACTTTTTGACCATGTTGGAAAGGGTTAAAAATGAGAAATTTATTTTCCCGCTTACTTTATTTTCTTCTGTTGCTGTTGCTATGGTAATACATTAAATTTCTTTGAATAGTTTATAATAGATAAAAATTACAAGTGATTGTTTTTACTTTCATTGCTTTTTTCTTTTTAATATTTTTCATACAGTTTAGTATTTAAAAATTTAATGTTTCCACCAAATAATTATCAAACAATAAAATACTTTATTAATACTTACACTCATATTTATCATGAAAATCTATTACAAAACTGATTATAATAGGAAAAACTCTTCAAATTAAATTACTGCAAATTCTGTAATTTACGAACTTTAATTAAGAAAAACTCACACTAGGTGGCACACAGGGACCAATTTACTCACTCGGAGGCCCAGGGTACTCATTTTCAATGGGCCTTTTTTCCTCGTACATTAATATCACATCAAACAAAACAAACTGCATATTTTTGGTTTACATGCCTAAAAATTCTCTCCACTTTTCATTTTATTGGTAAGACTTAACTAGATCCGATGCTTGTCTATCAGATTAACATACATAGCGCCCGATATCTTCACTATGGTGCGTGCCTCTGATTTAGTTAGCCTTAGTAAGAGTTTGGAATGCAGTATCGGTAGTATGCAGTTGTATTCGCAGTTGTTTCCTTAAAATATCCAATTCACCCATGAGACCGAAAACAACAGTATCCTCAAGTACCTTGATGTTAGCATAATTAAAACTGACGACCATACCTTAGAAACTACCATTTAAAACCAAATTGTAGTACAGAAATCATTAATTGCAATAGTAAAACACCTTACCAATATAAGATAAACACTATCCAATCATACATCAATCGTGCCGTCACCGTTTGTTCTAATAAAAATTTACTCAATAAAGAATTTAATATTTTCAGAAAAATTACAATTAAAGCAGGTTATAAAAAAGATTTCATCGACAAACTATACCGCAAAAGAATTAAACTTAATATTATTGAAAATTTTCAAAATCCAAAACAAAAATTCACTCCAGCCATCATGTATGACCGCGGAATCTTACAGAAAATTAAAAATGCCGCCACCAAAATAAATATAAAAATCCCCATAAAACCAAATAAAAATATTTATCAAACTATTAGGAATGAAAAAGACAAAATTGATCCCCTTGAAACCTACGGTATTTATCGTATTCCATTCTCCAAAGAAAACAAAGACACTGGCTACTACATAGGTATGCAAAGCGCAAAATTAAAAACCGTATTAAAGAGCACTCTGCTGATATTAAATTTGGGAAAATAACCACCGCACTCACCAAGGTAAACGCTAACGAATCTATCAATATCAATTTTAACGATACTCGCAGGCTTGCCGATTACAATAACGCAATTTACGCCACAAATCACGAAACAGTCGAAATCTTATTCAATCCTCTTACCTGTAATGGCAATGACCCAGCACAAGAAATTAAACGTGACTGGTGCAGAATCGTGAAGACTGCAAGAGAAGTCATCACAACAAAGCAAGCCGACACAGTGCTGCCTCTGACGATGGGAGGGGCCCCTTCCCGCAAGTACTAAGGCTTATTTCCAAGAAGTATGTAAGGTTTCTTTAATTTAAGAAACAAATGTTTGTTTATTGTAGCCAAAAGCGTTCCATACCATGAGAGAGCCATCACCTTGTTGCCTGCTGAATATGAACGTCAGATTTTCCCTCAAGTTATGCCAATAGAATGAAAACTCATCTGAACCATTCAAATTCCATTTTTTTTTTTTTTTTTTAAGAGAAAATAACACTATATTGAAGTCTTGCTTGAAGTCGTGACATTGTTTCAGAAAAGGATTATGAGCTAATTTTTGTTTTTTGATGAATCCTGATTCGGTTATTCGTCTGCGTATAGTATCATATGATATTTTTTATTCAAGTTGATTTTTTATCTGATTAAAAGATCAATTGTCAGTTAGAGCTATTCTTTTAATTCTTCTATCCTCATGATATGTGGTTTTTCACAGTCTTCCTGAGCAATAAGAATTTTGAATTGTTCGCCATGTTGCAAAACACTATAAAAAGGACCAATTTAAAAAATGTGACAATTGCAAAACAGATTTACCTTCCGCTTTCAGCTTCCACACTTTCGCAACTTCTTCAGGTAAAAACTGCAACAATTTCAGCATTTTTGATAACTCATACAGCAGTACGAGTTATCAAAAGTTACAGTACATCTTACCTCCTACAACTTATAATGTAGGAGATAAGACTAACCAGTCCTCCACTAATCGCATTTAAAGAGATATTAGCATAAAAGCTCATTTGTCCTTAAACTTTTGCGACACCATAATTTTGATTTTTTTTAAAATCATTTTCCTTTCAATTAATTATTTCTGAATTAGAAACACGAATTTGTGATCCATTTGTTCAGATACCGAAAAACTTGTGGTGTACTATATTTAAAAAAAAATTAGCTTGTGCTTAAACTTTTGCACTGCACTGTATATTCAACCACTTACCTCATTATGAATAAATAACAATGTAATCAAATTCATTTATCATTTATTGAATCACATAATTACAACAAATTCTTTTAGATCAGAGAGTCATTATACCAAGTCACTTTTAACAATTGTAAATCTTAGATCATATATTAATTCCAAAGCAAAAATAGACAAATTTGGAGGAGGGGGCTTATAAAAGGGATAAATTCATTTAACAAAAATAATTCTAATTTAAAGTATGGAATGTACAGAAAAAGGCATAGGAAATTCATCAGGGATAATTGTTATAATATGTATAGTTGGAATTTTTATTTTAGCATATGTATATGTAGGGGAACAGTGGGGAATATGGAACAATTGGGTAAAATGGAATGTCCTTATATTTCACCTGTATGGAGCTGCAACCTATCAGAAGCATATCAACATCTTTAATGGGCCTCATACATGTATGGTAATTCACCTTGTCTCAGTGAAAAGAGCAGTTATTAAGTCATACAACTTCTTTAATTTTTATCAAGATTCAGACTTTTTTGGAGGTAGAGTATTATGAATTCTGCAATCTATTTACAAAACACTAAAATGAGTGGAAGCCCAGTGTCATTCCCAGTAGAGAAGTTGAGTGAGTTAGTTGTCTGATTCCCATGAACTTATTTCTACCAAATATGGTTCAGGTTGATTTATTTTCCAAGATAACGATTTGGGTAATATGGAATGCCAACTATTCCATATTATTCATGGGCATCGGCACATAGCGGCAAAGGGGGCACTTGCCACCTCCTGGAACATTCTAATAAGTAAAAATTATTTAAAAAAATTACATTTAAAGCTTTAAAACTATGTCATTAGATTTCAAGTGATTAGCCAAATAAAATTTATGTCACAGAGCCAATTAGTCAAACTGACCCAACCTGCATTTATAGGTTGTCTTTAATCTTTCCCTGTGAATAGAGGGGAAAAACCCAATTTAAAATTGGGTGAAATTTTACTAATTACTTACTAAGCACCATTATTTCACATTAGATAGGTTACTTTATAACATCAAACATAGGATATAGTTAACATAGCAAAGTGTAGGAGCAAAATATTTGCCCAATATCTAAATTTATTTAGTTTTTACAATAATAAATTATTAAGTTTTAATAATACTTAGCGTTTAAATCAATTAAAAGAAAGAAAAGAAAAAAAAAAAAAAACTATTTCATTAATATCCAAACCATACCAGAAAGAAACATACACAACATTTTGAATATGTTTTATTTTGATTAACTACATAGTGCTAAATTTTAATATTAAATACTTTTGTTCTAAATTAAATTCAACAAAAACACATTTATCCAAATGAGAAAGATTAATATCAATACAAAATAACTATGTAAAAAAAATAACAGAAATAAAGTTTTATAAACAAGATGAACTTAACACATAAGCAGTGACCGCTCGTGAATGACGTTATGGGAGTGCTGCAGGCTAATGACTAAAAACAGCCCGTTAGCATGAAATGCTTTCTCTTCTGATTGGCTGCTGAAATGTCAACATTTTATGTTGATTCTTGAAGTAAGCGAATCAGCAAATCACATGAATAAAGATTCCATTCCATGTACTTCTTCTACACGTTTCGATGCAGCACCCCCCAAATCGACATTCACGAGCCGCTACTGCACATAAGCAGTGGTGAGGTACAGGCCATACATCTAGGAAGATAGGTGTACTTTATTTTTTCCCATAAGATATATATATATATAATACATACTTTTATAGGCAAAATTTAAGGGGAATGTGTATAACATTAAGCAATTTCAGGGCACAATATGGTTTTGTTCTGGATTTATTTATGAATATTAATGCAAGATAATTGATTTTTTTGAATAAATATTTGTTTTCAGGCAACTTTGTTCAGAGGATTGTTTTCTTGTTTTCTAAAACAACTTTCACTTTTATAAAAAAAAAGACGACTTTTTAAAAATCTAATTAGGGGAAGAAGCTCTGCCCCCTTAACATTTATAATAGCAATTTTCTGTCATTTTTGACAAGAACATAAATTTGCAATATGATATTTGCTAGCATATTTATGATCTGAAATATTTTTTTAAAATACAGTTTTGAATGTATATTCAAAAAACTTAATGGCGAGTTCTAATTATTTTTGTGTGTGTTAAATAAAATTTACAGATGGGTATTTTTGCATTTTAGAGATTTATTGAATTAAAAAAAAAAAAAGTCAAGAAGTCTAATAGGAAACTTCTGAAAGTTCGTATAACTCAGCTCAGTAATGACGCAAAATCTAAAAACAATTTTCAAGTCCTTTGGATGGTAATTTTTGAATTTATTAACTTGAATTATGCAAGAAATTTCTAGGTTCAGTAAAAAGATTGCTTTAAAAACAACAACAAAAGGTATATGAATATGCTTGAATATAATCTGCATGTTTGAATGCAGATTAGAGTGAGGAATTGAAGCTTTTAAATATGGCCAAAAAAAAAAAAAAAAAAGATTAAATAACTGTTTATAGGCAGGATCATTTAAAAAAAAAAAAACTGCTTCAAAACAGGGCAGAAAAACAAGCACATTAGTAAAAATGTGTAATATTTATTTATAGACCATCAAAGTGAGAAAGACTGGATTGTCCGATTCTGTTAGCGTTCAGAGTCTGACCTTTTCTACAAAGAAAGGATATCAATTTTGTAGTGAGAAACATTTTATTTTTCTACAAATGCAAAAGGAATATATGAAAATCATGTAAAAGTTGGTATTTTGTTCTGATATTTGATCTAAATGATTGAGACACTTTTAAATAAGCTGACACTTTTCAAGCATTTAAAAATTAACATTTATAAGATGTTTTGGAAGTGACCAGTTAACACCGCAGGGGTCACATTTGGTCTGTAAGCCACAGATTGTGTATTATGAGTTAAACATTTTTATCTTTTCATCTAATGTCAACATTACTCACTTAGAAGCCATTGCACTTAAATTTATTTTCTAATAAGAATATAACACAAAATTTATTCTAAAGTAAAACTAAGGCAGGATTTTTGTTCATGTTAGAGTGTTGTGGGGGGGAAAAAAAGTAAAATAAATAAATACTACTGAATTAATAATCTGAGAGGATAATCATATAATAATGCTAAATCTATATTAGTAAAAGAAGATTTCTGTCTGAACATCTATATGTTCAGTTCTCCTAGAATGTACGAAAAAAAAATGAAATATTGGCATACAAAAGCTTTCCAGAAAGGTTAGTGAAAATTTTTTTTTAAATTAGTTGTAGAGATATTAATTAAAATGTCAAACGATGTAAATTAATAAACGAGTCAATTCAAAGTTTAAAAAGCATTTAAAGAGTGTTAAATGGCAAAATAAATTAGAAATATCAGACAGATTTTTTTTTCAAATTCAGTACAAAAGAAAGAGGCAGTTTTTCTAAATTCAGGGGTGCAACCTCCTTATTGATGCAACAATTAGAATTTTTTAAAATTAACTAAAGTATGAAATTTTAATGGCAACACTTCATTTCTGTGCACACAAACTGTATGCTAGGTATTTGTTGAGGATTTTTCTCTCATTAAGAAAACATAAAACTCCCAAATTGGCATAAATATTGCATTTTACAAACTTTTTCAGTTTTTAACCAATTTAGACAGAAATTAATAATCAGCCAGGATGACATCTGATAAGGCCACAGTTCAATTTTCATGAAAATGGATCAATAAGCAAATGACTCACAATTTTATTATAATAAATTTAAATTTATTTTGACTTCTTGGTTGGCTCATGTGATCGACATTTTAGATTTTGTATAGTTTCAAATTCAGATGCTCCGTTGAAGTACTAAGATGTGTTCAGGGTAGAGAATCAATTAGGAATTACTTTTGAAAATGTTAAATTATTATGGGGACAAAGGGGCAAAATGTAGAAAGAGATTTAGAGCACTGAAAATTGGTACTATTAAGTTTTTGGGACCGAGGAATCGATAGCAAACATTTTCGAATGCATAATTTTTATTTATTTATTTTATTTTATTTTTTTTTTTTTTGGGGGGGGGGGGGGGTAAAAAAATTTGAAATAGAGATAAAGCCTTGAAAAACTGGTATTAATTATTATTAGGACGTACAGGAAGGGGGCAGACAAGGCACTGCAGGCACCATCGAGCCTGGGTTGGCTAGAATAAGAATTTTCAAAGATTGTTTGCATGGTGAATGAATAAACTGTTTTCATATTATGAAATGAGGAGAGAGTGCAGCAGGCATCTGTGCAGATATTTGCTACAGTTAGAATTTTCAAAAGTGTTTGCATTATGAATAAACAAGCTGTTGTAGGTTCTGAAATAAAGAGAAGGCGACCGAGAGGGTGTTTAAATATGATCAGATTTTTGAAGGATCATAAACCAGCTGGTTGCTGAAGGTTAATGTAATAAAAACAATTTTTCTTAAATTTATCAGAAACTAAAAATTTTATGCTTTCAACAAAATTAAAATGAATGAATATTAATACTGACTTATGTAAGTGAGTTTTATAAATTGTAAAGGAATTTACTTTTAATGGGAAATCATAAATCAAATTCAAGAAATTGATTTCGATTAAGAATAATTTTTAAATCTAAAAAGTTAATTACATTTAATATTAAATCATTTTCACTAAGAGTAAGTTTCATAAGATAATTAACTGGTAATACACAATAATATATAAATGTTTTTTAACCATCTGATCGCCACTGACTGATATATCTGTTCACTAAGCTATTGTTTTTTCCACAGTACACTTAGAATTATATAATCATGAGTTTTAAGCTTGTTTTTGAAGTACAAAGGTCAACAGTAATAATCATAAGGTTTATCTTCAGATGCATAAATTATATTTTTAGTCTCAAGTTGAAATAAGCATTATTTTAGTACACTGTAAAAATTGTAAACAGTGAAAACATTACAATTTTGCCTTTTTCAAAGATGGTCAGAGGGTTAATAATATTTCTAAGAATATTTCTTACAGAACAGTCATATTATAATTAATATGGCAATTCAACAACATTTTAAAAATTCATTTTTTAAAACAATGCTGGGATATATGGTAAAGACAATAATCTTTGCGAGCAAATTTTTTCCCACAGTAAGTACATTTATAAGGTCTTTGTCCCGTATGACATTTAAGATGTCTAAGTAACGTGAACTTTCTCGTAAAACTTTTTCCACAGAGTCTGCATGTTGTAGAATTATCTTTAGCAGATTCAAGTATGTGTTGCTCTGTAACATAGGTGAATGACTCATTTCTTGTATCCTCTTCTGATTCATAATGTCTATTTTCAAAATTCTCACATGGATTATAGAAATTTTCTTCAAGAAAATCTGTAGATTGCACACTAATTTTAGCTAAAAAAAAAGATAAAAAAGCACATGTTTAAATATTTTAACAGTATTTCAGGAAACTTATAATTTGATGAAAATATGTTTTGAGATATTTATACTGTAACAGTTCATTTATTTCTAAAATACACCTAAGCAAAATTTCATTCATACTTTAGTTAGATTAGCGGCAAACTTTTGCTCCATTAAATAAAAAAAATTAACACAACTCACTTTTGGAATAATTTGCCAAATGTTTATCAAATCGGTAGAAATTTTTTGTATGTTAAGCAATCATGTTACCAAAATGAGATTTAAAGAATAGCTTATACATTATATAAGTAATTTTGCTTAAAATTTCAAGCAATTAATCATATTTTTTTGGTGTATACATGATTGAAATTTAAATGTTTTTCTTAAAATTTATACAATTAAAAAATATACGATTTTAAATAATAACTTATAATAATTCATAATTGTACACTAAATCATCATGTAAGAATTACTATTTTTAATAACAAACTAGCCACTTTGTGATGAGTTCTATTTAATACTCGGTTGTATATTAACTTCATTTGACTTATAAATTTATGCAATTCAAGATATAATCAATTTAATTTATATGTCAGGAGTACATATATTTTTGCGGCTACTAGAAAATTTTGATGGCTACGAAGTATTTTTAAATTTGCTAAGGCCTGTGTTCATAACTGATTTAAATTCAATGAATATCCATTAGAAAGGGCAGACTATATATGCAATCGTACAAGAGGTCCAACATTACAGGAACATTTGTAATCAAAAAAACATCTCAGAAGGTCTGAAGACCAAATCTATTGTCTTCAAGTTAAACTATACTTTTTTTTTTTTTTTTTAATGTAAAATAATTAACGGAACTGGAAATATTTTTCTAAGCAGTGAACAATATATTAGAATCATATTTTTCCTTTACAGTAGTATTGCAAACAACTGAATCTTGACATTATTGTAAATGGAAAAAAAAAAAAAAAAAAAAATCTGACAAATATGCCATCTATTGCTCAGAAAAAAAAAAAGAAAATTCCATTAATTAACTTTTCACACTGCATTCTTTCTTTTTTATTGTGCATTTTTTTTTTGGTTTATTTACTTTTCTATTTTTAAATTTTCAGTAGCTGGTGCTTTCTTGTAGCTGCTGAAACACATACCTCATGTAAACTGTTGCTTAAAATAAATAAAATATATATATTACTTTGCTTACCCTTTCCTCCTCCTTTTGTAATTTTATTGGCTTCTATTTTTATTTTTAGGCTTTTATATTACTGCATTCTATTTCTATTACTACTATTATTGATATACTATTACTATACACATTCTATTACTATTCCCCATTTTGGCTGTCTGGCTCCTTTTCCTTTTCTGTTTCTATCATGAGGATGTTGTAGGTTCTTTTTTAGCGGAACATGAAATTGCTTATACTGAAATGCGTTCAAGTTAATACAGTGACAGCAAGCTTTTTAACCCTCTGATTGCCTTTGAATAAATTATTTTCAAATTACAATCAATTTCCGCTTTTTTTTTTTTTTTTTTGTCGTATACAGTAATAAAGACAGTTCTATCTTTATTTTAAAATAAATAAAATGTTTTAATTTTTAAAGCAGTGTTAAATACATGATAATTACATGTATGCATTTATGAATAACAAACAATTTGATTAATTTAATCAAAGATGAATATAAAAATCTGCATAATAAGACAGCCTAAAAAAGGGGAGGAGAGAAATACCCACAAATATTTTAATTTTATGTAAGTGATCTAAAATTTTTTAAAAATGAATAATGTGAATACAAAACTTAAATGCTACAAAAAGTTATTGTCATGGAATAAAAGTTGAAGTTTTAACACTATTATAAAACAGCAATAAAAATCCACTATTATGTTCTTGGAATTCATGTTTTCTTGCAATTTCTTTTTTAGATCCCTTCATATTTTCTGTATTTGTAATGAGTTTCAACCCTTGCTTCATTGTTAACGGAAATTTGAATTTCCCACCATTTACACTTATACATACAGTGAATATTAAAAAATTAAGTAAAATATAAAAATACATGTTGTGACTGAACAAAAGTATTTGGGAGATGGATTCAACAAGGCAAATGACAACATTCCTTATTGTCTATTCGAGGACAAATATACAATGCATCAAGATTACAATCTGAAGCCGACTGCTGATCTTTACTAAAGCAACGTTTAATTGTGAATCATATTCATGTTATAATTTCTTATCACTTTATAAGTAACATGAAATAAAAAAAATAAGCAGAAAATAAATTATCTATGACTTTATCGTGGGAAAAAAAAGAAAATGATACAACAGTGTTTGCGTAAGTATATGCTATAGTATATCGTTTAATAATGTAATAATTTAAGTCCAAACATTATACGTAATAAATTTGCATTATAATTATTGCTGGATACTGAAACAAAAATAGTTATTTTTTAATGGTAATTTTCAAATTAATTGTTTAAAATAAAATGCAATAATTTATGTCAATAACAAGTTTTTCTTATAACTTTATTCTTTTTTTTTTTTTTAATCGTCTGTTGTACGTAAAAAATTACTTTCTGCCATTTACATTTTCTCCCATCTTATATTTTTTTGTCATATCCTTTAGAAAGCAGATGCCAACTACTATGGTTTGTTCGTAGTTATTACAGAATTACGGCAGTAATTATGGTATTACAGACAACATATAAAAATTACAGATTATACGCTTTTAAAAAAGTTGCCGACATTGTTCGTTAAAAAAAAAGAAACCCTATTAATGATCGACGATCAAATGCACAACGGAAGCCTTTTGATTTCCAGTCTTTCTCCATCCACAACATAAATGTCAATATTCATTTTAAACTTGTTTTATAAGATTCTAGGAACTATAAAGAAATAGAATTGTTCAATATTTCTCACTCATGTAATTATTTTTTGACCCCATCCCCCCTCTTTTCCTATATCCAACTACTATTAGCGATCGTCGATTAAAAGCTCTGCAGAAAACTTTTGTTTCCCAATCTTTCTCCATCAGCAATATGAATGTCAATATTCATTTTAAACTTGCTTTATTAGGTTCTATAACCTATAAAGAAGTAGAATTGTTTCTTTTCTCATACATTCATTTATTTTTTGACTGCCTCTCCCTTCCCATCTGCAGCTAGTGATCAAGGAATACCTATTTACAATAAATAGATATTACATGTATAAGATAATCAAATTTGTTTAGAGTATATCAATAAATTATTTTGAGTGATTATAGCAATTTTGCAATTCTAATACTATGTGCAGACGTTAATATAATAACAAAGTTTTGAGTTGTGTAGCATGAAATTCAGTGCTTGAATAATTCATAATTAATTTCATCATTTATTAAAAATAAATGTCAGATTTTTATTTATGATTTTAAAAAGTAAATAAGAAAACGAACTTATTAATTCAGTGCATAAATCATTTTTGAGTGTATAATATTTAAAATATTTTTTTTAATCTGAACTTAAATTTACATAAGTTAAGACCGACCTACCAGACTACTGACAAGTACTTGAAACTACTGAAAATTTTCTTGTCTACTACTGAAAATATTCCTACAAGTTTGGCTTGAGAAAGAGTAAAATAAAGGTAACATTGTAACAAATTTAACGTTTTATAAATAAATTGAAAAAAAAAAAAAAGAAAGATATATTTCATATTAGAAGATCACAAGCATACGCAGCAAACTAAGGTTAATAAATGGAAATTTATTGATATGTACACATATATTACTTTCCGAACACTATAGTGAGGAAAGTATTGTAATCATGTCAAAAATCCAAATTTGAAATTTTGATATTTCTATATGTTTCGAGGTCCCTTGAGACCATTTTCACTATTTTTACAATGATGTATTATGTGTGTGAGTGAACACGCTAGTGTCTAAACGCTTTGCTCGAATGAGCTGTGAGTTGGTACGCATGTTGCAAATCACCGTAGCATGAACCCTATTGATTTTAATGAATCTAGCACTTATAGTTTTTTTACAGGGACACCAAGAAAAATTCTTTATCATTATGGCCTATGGGACCAAAATCTTAAAAGTGCGATAGAGTCTAAACGCCTTATTCAACTGAGCAAAAAATTTATACACATATTATAGGTTTCAGATACTCAATCTGTATAAATTTTGGAGAATCTAGCACTTATAGTTTTTTTACAGGGATACAAAGAAAAATTCTTTATCATTATGGTCTATGGGGCCAAACTTTTAAAAGTGTGATAGCGTCTAAACGCCTTATTAATCTGAGCAAAAAATTTGTACACATGTTATAGGTCACAGTTGCACCAACTGTATAGATTTTGGTGAAATTAGCACTTACAGTTTTTTTACAGAGACACAAAGAAAAATTTATTATCATTATGGCCTATGGGACCAAATTTTTAAAAGTGCGATAGCATCTAAACGCCTTATTCAATTGAGCTGAAAATTTATATGAATATTATAAATCACTGTTGCACTAACTATGAGCATTTTGGTGAATCTAGCATTTATAGGTTTTTACAGGGACACAACAAAAAATTCTTTATCATTATGATCTCTGGGCTCAAAGTTCAGTATCGTTAAATAAAACATTGTGTAATGTATGGAGAAAAATACTCAAAAACTCTATTATGGTTTTCTCTCTTTTGTTTGTTTAACAACTCCTCTTTCTTTACTTTATCTTCAAAACTGTTAATTACTCAATGTTCGGAAAGTCAAGTGGAGTCACTCCAGATTTTTTTATATCACATTTAGACTTTTGTTTAACTTATTGCAGCAACAGCAAATAATTACACACAGAGATGTGAAAAAAAAAAAAAAAAGATAATTTTATCACTTGTTTTAGTCTGTTTGGTACAGAAAACAGTAACTATGCTACATACAACCATCATTAACTGCTGCAAATAATAGAAAAATATGTCTACACAGTTTGAATTACAAACAAAATATATTTATTGACTTTTGTAAAGTGAAAGTAAAGAAACAGATCTTAACAAATTGTGACATAAAGGTACATGTCCACTTCCTTTTATATTGTTAACAAAACTATGTATTAGCCAAATAAATAATACAATTAAATTGCCACAAATAATATTAATAATAAACAAATACAATTAGTCAAAAATTGTTTAAATTATCATTTTAGTTAATATTATTTTTTTTTTCTTTTGACATTTTTTAAGATATGAAAATTATTTACTATGATTCTGTTTTCAAATGTGTGTCTACTAGAAATGTGCTTGACTTGCTTAGTTTCATATTTCAATATAAAACAGCATATAATAAAAAGCATACATGCTAGTTGAAGTACAAATGAAAAAAAAAAAAAAAAAATAATAATAAAATAAACAGTACAAACCACAAAAATAACATAACCTGTAGTGTTGCATATTTATTCCTTTATATTAGTTGGGGGGGGGGGGGATGATAAGAAGTTTTAATGCCAAACATTTAAATTTAAACTTTTGACTGAAAACATTTTTCAATAAAAATTTAATCCGATAAATTCATAACAAAAGAAATTTAGAAAATTTCAGACAAGAAATTACTGACAAATTTAATTTCTCTTTAATAGATACATTAGGAATCAATACTTAGTTTGAGCTTTAATTTTTTTAATTTAAATTCTATAAAAGAAATTTAGTTAACTAAGCCCTATATTTAAGAGTGAATCTTGTTATTAATGGTAATGAATTCTGGAAGCAGCTGATATAAATTACTCTATTTATTTATTTATTTTCAAAAGGACAACAATGATCATTTTTTTTTTTTTTTTTTTTTTTTTTTTTTTTTATGAATATCTAATTTAATATACTTGTTTTAGAAATATTAATTTCATAAATACAATTAAATTGGAACAAATATCCATTAACATAAAAATATCTTACTCACAATAAAACTGTAAATTACTGATTTTACTTCTTAACTAATATATCCAAAGATTATGCATAAAGTCAATTCAATGATTTTGAAATTTAGAGAAATATCTGTAAATAGTAACCTAACTGTCTGCTATTTTAAGAATTTTATACAAATTTTGCAACAATACATAAAATACATTTACTATAACCATTATTAACATAACTTATATTTAACAGATATAAAGACTCAACCTGAGTCAGATAAATAACAGAGAATATTAGCATTCATTAAATCCTCTTTACAGTTTTGGGTTAATTAAGTTAATATACAACAAAGTTCAAAATTATTTCTGTAATTTCTGAGTTAATTTATCAGATTAATGTAGCAAAAATAAAATTTTGAGAGGAGAGGATTTTCTTTTTCCTCTAATATTCATTTTTCTTTATAATCTTAATCACATCCTAATTAATTACATACATATAAAATTAAAAATACAGTCTTAAAAAGTCCCATTTAAAATGTTCAATAACAACAATGTGAGAGGAAAAAAAAATTCCCCAGATAAGATTTTACAGGTCAGAGAAAATGGTTCAAAATATAGTTGATAGACATAGTTCCTAGTATAAAATTGCTAGAAAGTAGCAATTTGCATATTACTGACTACTTAATTATCTAACTCTATATCCATTAATCAGTGAATTTTAAAAATAAATAAAAGTATGCATAAATATTTAACTATAACATAATAATAAATCACTGATTAGTATCAATTTCAAATTAGTTTGATAAACTAAAGTATGTATTATACACTGTTAAAAAAAATGCAACTTTGCTGCTAGAAATTCTCTGTAATTTGAGGAAAAAGTCGTAAATTATGGAAAAATTATGTTGACAAAACATATTTTTCTGTGATTACAAAGAATTTCTGGCAGCAAAGTTGCATTTTTTTTTTTTTTTTTTTTTTTTTTTTTTTTTAAACAGTGTAGCAATAATTATATAATACTTGGTTTATGCCAGATATTTTCTCAATTTAGCTCAAACATAATTAATATTTTAATTTCCCATACAAGTTTACCTAATAAGTTAACTTACGTCATATTTATTTCATGATACTTCCAGTAAAGCATATTCATGACACTCATTTACAATACACTTTTATCAAATGAAGTGGCCAATAAATAAATAAATATAAAAATAAATGAAATAATTTCAATGTTTTAACATATTAAAATATTTTGTTTTATCTCTATTCTGCTTTATCTCTATTATTTTCTATTCTGCTTTATCTCCATGACGCGACTTTGCCTAACTGAGGCCTGGGTCTTCAGAGGCTCTTTAATACGTCTTTACTTAAACAAACAAAAAAGTATTTCTGTCAATTTACAAGCAATTCTGATTTACAATAAATAAAACTAATTAAGATTTTTTTCAAGGGGGTGATAAAGGGGAAAAAACAGAAAACAAGAAGTACAATAATAAATTTGAGAAATTTAAACAGAGTATGCAAATACATATACTTACTTTAATACACAAATGTATTACTTATATCATTATTATGCTTTTCAATGTTTTTCAGTTTGTAAAAAATATGCAAAACATAAAAAGTAAAGGCTTAATTATATACTTCTCTGAAAAATGATAGGTTGCTACTTCAAAAAATGAAAAATTCAAATTTCTTTTATTAAAAACTGACAAATTAAATAAAAAAATTCCTAGCCTTGTAATAGTTGAGCTAAAAAGTTTAAGTTACTGTTCTAAAAATCAAATGTATACACATATATAAAATAAGTACATTTTGAAATAAACAACTATGCCTACTTTACATTATCATAAAATAGAAAACAAAGATTTATAAAAATATTTTTAATACATTGAAAAATAATTTATATATATAAGCAGGGTTGCTACAAAAGTCTGGGAAACAAATTTCCTAAGTTTTCTCTACAAGTAAAAATAGATGGCACACAATCATGCAGCATTATATTTAACACATTTACAAGTCAACTGAATATATATAAGATATATTAATTTTATTAACTTACTATAGTTGGGAAAAATCATAGGCTTATTATTACAAAAAACAGAAATGTGTTTAACTGCAATAACTTTTAGGACTAAAATTCTCAAGTGTTTCAGCTTCTGGTATAAATTGATCAGATTCGGTGATGACATCATGGCAAATATTTAATGTTCTATGGGTACTTACAGTAACAGATAATCTTATATATTAGGTACACTTCGTTAAATTGCTAGCTTGCTTGTTATTTTCAAGCTCAATCAAAAGTGCTTCTCGTATAAGACTTTTTTTTTTTTTTTTTTTTTTTTTTAAGATTTTGGATCACCCATTATGGATTGCAATGCTTTCTGTATCAAAAAAGAAGTCTTTCAGAAATCTCCTTCATTTCTCTTCACCATAAAATATCGTGCTTCACAATTTATGAAAATGTTATTCTTATTAAGAGAAGAAGGTTGGTTGGTTGGTTGAATGCCTTTTTCTGGTGCAAGGTCCAAAGTAGGACATGCTGCGCCAAACAAACATTAAGAGAAGAAGAAACTCTTTCGTTCTATCTGCCCAAGATTTCCCATTTGAATTTTTATTAGCTTGGCCTGAGCCAGATGGATTATTATTAAGAAAAAAAAGGAGCATGTTTCTTAAAGTATAAAACAGAAAATTAAAAACTGAAATTAAAACTTTACTGTGAAAATTTTTCTTTTATTTTTTCTAAAAATTTCTAAATTCTCTGAAATTTTCTTGTTTTTGCAAGAAATTTTGAAATTCCTTGAGTTTTCACTGTTTTTTAATATATTTATCAAATTCCTTGATTTTCAAGGTTTTCTCTGAATTCCAGGTATCATAACAATGAATTAAGTATGAAATTTAGTGATAGCAAAATTTACAAAAAACTCTGAATTCAGGGGTAGCCCCTGAAATGTTTCATCTTTGATATTTGTTAAACATACACAAACAAGTTTTCTGAAAGTGGTCATAATGTATTCTGAACAATTTTAGAGGAAAGTAGAAATAATAAGAATTGAAAATGTTAAGCATATTGATGTAAAAGAAACAATTATCTAAGAAATAAAAGTTCTATTCAAAAATTAAAATATAATCAATATATATAAAAACTGTTGCATTAAATCAGTTTTGATAACTCAAGTTTTAGACTAAATAAACAAAAGCTCACAAAACATTAAAAAAAAAAAAAAAAAAAATAATAACATAAAGAACTAAATAAGTTCGGAATGTATGAATTCATTAAAAAATAGAAGTTGGTAACACCAAAATGAATCTTTAAAAATAAATGAAAAGAAAGTTACTGCAAGTTGATTTAAATGATGAAATGAAAGCACTTAATAATTTTAAATATTCAGCTCATGATCCTTCCTCATGTGATTCCTTCGATGATCTTTCCTAGTAAATGCTTTCAAGCATATGGGACATTCATATAACTTTTCCCCACTATGAATTAGGAAATGTCTCTGTAAATTTGCTTTACGATCGAAGACATGGTTGCAAACTATACATACGAAGGTCTTTTGCGGTTCATTATGCCAGTTTATCAAGTGCTTCTTTAAATCAGAAGGAAAGTTAAATGTTTGTCCACATAATTTACAAGTTTTGGAATTTGCATAATATGATTTTGATTTTTTTTTCTTTTCTTCTTGAGGAATTTCTATTCTCTCCAACTCAACTTGTGGGAAAAAATCTAAAGAAATCATCTGAATTTCTAGAAAAATAAATAAATACAAAATCATAAAAATATCTATATATATTTAACAAATATTTTCAAAAATCAAATAAAAAAAATAACACATACATTAACACTACAGGGAGAAAGGAAAAAAAAAAAAAAAAAAATATATATATATATATAAATAATAATAATAATAATAATAAATAAATAAAATTATAGACATTTAATAAACAAAAATAATTCATAATTAAAATAACTATTAAAAAATTAATAAATTTAACATAAAATATTTTGCTAGCATTCAAATAAGTGTTTTCAAACTTTTGCAAAAGTGCTACTGTTCATTATCTAATATTAAATCTTTTTTTCTTTCTCCTGAATGCATAATAGAGAGATTTTTGTGCATACAACATTATAAAAGTTTAAAAACCTTTTCTTTAGCATTTAATTAAATACTTGCATCACGCTTTTCTTAAAGAAGCTTAAAATATTCAAAATATAATATTGCAATCAAAAGTTTATATTCAGATTGGCACAACATAAGAAATAATATCAAGTTAAAGGAGTAGAAATAAAGAAAATTAAGTCACTAGTCTGAAGGATCAGTAATTTTAAGATTCCACTGGTCTGTACATAATTTGACTAGTCCATTCACCCATTCTATTATATTTAAAAAAATATTTAATTTGCAAAATGTTTTACTTAAAACTTTATTTGCTCGTTTTATAAATTTACATGCCAAATATAATAAAAAATATAAATGAATTCGTATATAAATCTAAAATTTATGCTTCAATGACAAGCTAAATGTCACATTTATATTATTAAAAATTAAAAGTAAAAACAAGGTTATTCAAAAAATTACAGAGAATAGGTGATAATGTTAATTATAATGAAATACATTTATTATTGTTACAATTGTTCTAAACTATTTTTGTGACAGATTTATGGGTAATTGAAAAAAAGTAAAAAATAAAAACTCAATGGTCGTGGACAACTAAAATTTATATTTTGCTGGTCCATTGGATTTTTTTGTGGCCCCGGACAAATGGGCCACTGTTAATTTCAAGCACTGAAGTAATAACTAAAGCAGATAATATCTGTTATGATTCTTGAATATTTTATATAGTACAGATTTAAGTTACTACAAGATTTAAATTACAAAGCCGTTTAATTTTTTTTGTCTAGATTTAAGAAAAAAAGTTATGGAAAGCCTTACAGGCATTAAGCCTGTATTTATAAGCCTTTTTGTATTTATAATTTAGCGATACAACAAAAATGTTATCTAATGATACGTAACATCATAATTTTAAGGTGTGCCTAGAAGCTTTTTAATAAATTATTTTTTTATTTTATCTTTAATTTTTTTGGGTGGTCTTATGCACTAACGAAGGAATTTCGCAAACCTATTTAGGAATTTTAACTATTATAAGAAATCTTATGAATTATGTTGTTTTTACTGAATTCTAATTTGATACTAAGTTTTATTATTTAAGAGGTTTTTTTTTTTTTTTTTTTTTTTAAGCACTCTTATATTTGTGATAGAAAAACAATTTGATTTATACATAATAAAAAAAAAAGAGATGTGTACAACACAAAATCTTACGAAGGTAAAATAAAAGCCTTATGAATTTATTTTATATAAGTAAAATCCGAACATGAATGGGAAAATATTATGGAATAACAAAACTGAAAAAAAAAAAAAAAAAAAACACTATTATGAAATAGTAATAATAAAAACACAACAATTTTAGTTATTTACAAGAAATATTTCATTTAATTAAAATCTATTAGCTAAATAATGAAAGATACAAAACTCTTTTTTTCAGACTTGAACTTCATTTCTAAATATACACATTGAAAAATTTTAAGTCTTATCAGACCTTTTTTCTATATGCTTATTCACAGAAAATAACTTCTGTAATTTAACAGAAGGCGGAAAAACATGCAGTTCTTTTAGTGTTACAGCAATCATATTTAGAGATTAATGTCAGTCATTCTGTAGACTCTAAGACGAAATAAAATACTCTTGCAAAATGTAATTCTTAAGAAAATACAAATGTGCATAAGCTTTTAATATTGGTAAAAAAGTTTTAATTTTCTTTTTTCTTTTTTTTTTGAGACCATTAAATAATGGTCTTTTAGAGAGGTAAGTACATCACAAATTTCATTGTGATATCTGTGTGTGTGTGTGTGTGTATATATATTGAAAGAGATAGAAAGAAAAAAGTTGCTAATTTTAAAAATTAACATGATTTTTTATACTTCTAGATACTATTTGGCTTGATAATATTGATTCATATCTCATCGGCTGCTGTTATATCTTGAAATGCTTGTGAAATCAGAGCAGGGTTGCCAACTTTTCAAAAACAGTTTGAGGAGTATTCAGAGAAATTTTGAGGAGCATTTTGGCTACTTTGAGGAGCAATTTTAAAAATACATAAAAAAAAAAAAAAAAAAAAAGAAGAAAGAAAGAAAGAAACCACTAACAAACATAAATTAACAACAATAATATGAAATTAAGAAATATTTATTGATAATCAAATATATTTAGCAAAACAGTGAAGAGAGATAAGAATGGGAAATGCGATTAAGTCTGAATATAAGCTTAAAACCCCAAAATAATTTGTTTTTTGCATAATGGCATATTTTCCATACATAAATAAAGACAATATATGAAAGTAGATTATTCAGTTACATTAAAAAAAAAAAAAAAAAAAAAGAAAGCACGAAGGGGAAGAAAAAATTAAATTTCCAACAATTTTCATGAATGTCAAAATAATTATTATACTATCACATAAAAATCTAAAAACGAAATCTCCGATATTCATATAAATGTGTAAATGATCTCATCTCTGAGTCAACTCCCTCTAATCTGCATAGCTTCGGACCATATGTTTTGTAAACTTTAGAATTTTGCAGATTATTGGTCATAATTTGTTTACTTATTCCCCCCCCCCCAGATACAAATGAAGATATAATAATAAATCATTAATGCTTTAAGAAAATGATAAAATAAATGCATAATTATTTCAAATAAATCTTAAATAAAGCGTTGTCAATCGGCCTTAAAGTTCAGTAGCTTTGAATCCATTATTTTTATCGATAAATAATTAAAATAAACTATTTTTTTAAAGACCTATTAAGCATTAAGATAACTGAAACATTGATATAGTTTAAATGAAAATCAAAACACCGCATAATCATAGCATTCCGTTTCTTTCTTCCCCCCTTTCAGCTTGTGGTTTTAATTAAACACTCTCTTAGCTAATGTAAACAAATACTTGTTCCCGTTCTGAGTCAGCAATATTTCGATTACGCAATGCCTAGCACTAGAATGTTTTCTTTCTTTCTTTTTTTTTCGTTACTATTTATTTATGAGTATTGTATGGTGAAGCGTGTGGTTCTTCAAAAAAAAAAAATAAAAAAAAAAATAGTTTTTTTTTTTTTCGGCATCTGCCACTATTCAGTTTTATGTATTTAATAAAAAATATTTAGTTAGGTGGTCAAGACTGAATTTGCGGAGCATAAACATTACTTTGCGGAATTGCGGAGTTTTTAAATTTTTTCAGAGAAACTCCGCAGAAATCGGAGCAGTTGGCAACCCTGTCAGAGTCTTTTCATAAAATTATCCATTATTAATAAAAATACTATCATCTGATAATTGTTTTATTAATGAATCATATGAATGCTGCATTTGAGTTGTTCAGTTTTATATATATATATATATATATATATATAAAGATACTATTTTAGTATTCTCAGTTTGGTGGGTTTTAGGAAGTGATGTATTATTTTCCTATTTGTAATGTCTATTACATGATAGTATTACAAAAAGAAAATACTCCTCTTTTTTGGTGGGTAAAGCAAGATATTTTGATATTCTGAGTTTGGTGGGTTTTAGTGAGTTTTGTGGTTATTTTGTTGTTTTTAATGTTATTAAAATGCTCATTAATCCTAGTTTTTATTTTTATTTTTGTCCTTAAGAGATAATTTAGTAGATGCTGGTATTTTCTAAATTATCAGTGTTATCCTTATCACTTCTGATTCTTCAGAAAATATTTCTACTAAGTTTTTATTGGTATATTTATTCTTAATCTTACAGCTTCAGATTTTAATCTGTTTGTGCCCATTTTCTATACTACTTAATTTTCTAATTTTATTTTTAAACATACTTTATATATATATATATATATATATATATATATATATATGCCACCGCATTTTAGAATGTAAAAATAGAGGAAAAAAGGCTAAAAATCCACAGGAAGAATCATGGGATGAGAAAGAAAAAAAAATCCCACAATGTTAACTGTGTGAAAAAAAAAAATAAATAAAATAAAAATAAAATAAAATAAATAAAAAAATAAAAAAAATTACAAAAACCCTGAATTCAGGGGTAGACCCTGAAAAGTTTCATTTTTGATATTTGTTAAACATGCACGATCAAGATTTTCTAAAAGTAGTCATAATATGTTCTGAACAATTTTAGAAGAAAGTAGAAATAATAAGAATTGAAAATATTACACATAATGATGTAAAAGAAATAAATTTAAGAAATAAAACTTTTATTGAATGATTAAAATATAAGCAATATACATGAAAACTTAACTGAACTTTTGCATTAAATCAGTTTTGATATCTTATGTTTTAGATTAAATAAACAAAAGGTCACAAAACATTAAAAACAAAAATTAACATAAAGAACAAAATAAGCTTGGAATGTATGAATTCAATGAAAAACAAAAGTTGGTACAACTATAGACAAAATGAATCATTAAAAATAAATGAAAAGAAAGTTACTGCAAGTTGAATCAAATAATGAACAAAAGCACCTGAAAATGTAATCATATTTTAAATATCAAGCTGATGTTCCTTTCTCATGTGGTTTATTCGATAATCTTTCCTAGTAAATGCTTTTAAGCATACGGGACATTCATATAATTTTTCCCCACTATGAATTAGAAAATGTCTCTGTAAATTTGATTTACGATCGAAGACATGGTTGCAAACTATACATACAAAGGTCTTCTGCGGTTCATTATGCCAGTTTATCAAATGCTTCTTTAAATCAGAAGAAAAGTTAAATGTTTGTCCACAAAATTTACAAGTTTTAGAGCTTGCAGATTTCGGTTTTGATTTCTTTTTCTTCTCTTCTTGGGGAATTTCTATTCTCTCCAACTCAACTTGTGGGAAAAAATCTAAAGAAATCATCTGAAATTCTAGAAAATAAATAAAATAAATAAGTACACAATCTTGAAAATATCTATATATATTCAATAAATATTTCCAAAAATCAAATAAAACAAATTAAAACACATACATTAACACTACAGGGAGGGGAAAAAAAAAAAAAAAATTAGCAATTTGCTCACAAAAGTGTTAATAAAAACAATGATAAAATATCTATATATATTCAATAAATATTTCCAAAAATCAAATAAAACAAATTAAAAAACACATACATTAACACTACAGGGAGGGAAAAAAAAAAAAAAAATTAGCAATTTGCTCACAAAAGTGTTAATAAAAACAATGATAAAATATCTATATATATTCAATAAATATTTCCAAAAATCAAATAAAACAAATTAAAACACATACATTAACACTACAGGGAGGGAAAAAAAAAAAAAAATTAGCAATTTGCTCACTAAAGTGTTAATAAAAACAATGATAAAATTATAGAAATTTAATAAATAAAAATAATTCAAAATTAAAATAACGACTAAAAAAATAATAAATTTAACATAAAATATTTTGCTAGCATTCAAATAATTGTTTTCAAACTTTGCAAAAGTGCTACTGTTTAATAAGTTCATTATCTAATATTTTTTTTCTTTTTCTTATGAATGCATACATACAACATTATAAAAGTTCAAAAACCTTTTCTTTAGCATTTACTTAAATATTTGCATCATGAATTTCTTAAAGAAGCTTAAAATATTCAGAAAGATAATTTTGCAATCAAAAGTTTATATTCAGATTGGCACAACATAAATAATATCAAATTAAGTCACTGGTCTGCAAGGCCGGTAATTTTAAGATTTCACTGGTCTGTAAATACTTTGACTAGTCCGTTCACCCATAAGTTTCTATTATACAGTACAAAGCCGAAAATCCAGATTCATCGGGAACGCGGCGATTCCGGATTTCTGGTCCTGCCTAAAAATTATAATATTTTGGTTTAAGTACTTGGATAATATGCAAATTCAAGTAATATATATATATATAATTTTTAAATATGCTCTGTAATATTTTTTTTTATCGACTTTAACAATAAATAAATATAAATAAAACTAAAAATTAAACTTGAAAAAGAAAACAGATTTACTACAATATTTGCATACAAAAATCAGTACAAGTTACAATAAAAGAAAATAAATAAGAAAAACATACCATTTTTAAAACATTTCCGCAATTTTTTTCTATAGTACTTTAGGTTTTTTAATTAAAAGTTTGAGTATAATTGAAATTATACTAGAATTTAGCTCTCAATTAGATAAATGTTTAAGAATTGTTACTATTATTATAATCTTCTGCCTCCTCTTTCAGACTTTACAAATGCCAGTTTTGAAGATGAATAAGAAATAAAATACTTTTTCGGTTCTTAATTTAGATATATTAAAAAAAAAAAAAAAAAAAAAAAAAAAATCGCTGTTGATGATGATGATTAACGCCACCAAAATTGTCTGGATTTTTGGAGTCCGGATTTTCAGCTTCGTACTATATTTAAAAAAATATTTAATTTGCAAAACTGTTTTACTTAAAACTTTATTTGCTTGTTTCATAAATTTACATGGCAAATATAATTAAAAGTACAAATGAATTCGTATATAAATCTAAAATTTATGCTATAATGACAAGCTAAATGTCACATTTATATTATTAAGGATTAAAAGTAAAAAAAAAAAAAAAGTTACTAAAATGAAATTAATTGAAAAATTACAAAGAGTAGGTGATAATGACAGTTACAATGAAATACACTTACTATTGTTATAATTGTTCCATACTATTTTGCGACTTATTTACAGGGAATTGTAAAAAAAGTAAAAAATGAAAGCTCAATGGTTGGGGGATCACTAGAATTTATATTTTGGTGGCCCGTTGAATATTTTTGTGGTTCCAAACTAATGAACTACTTTTAATTTTGAGCCCTGAAGTAATAACTAGTGCAGATAATATCGGTTATGATTCTCGAATATTTTATATAGTACAGATTTAAGTTACCACAAAATTTAAATTACAAATCCCTTTAATTATTATTATTTTCTTTTTTTGTCTAGGTTTAAGAAAAAAGGCATTGGAAGCCTTACAGGCTGAATAATTTTTTATATTTACAATTTACTGATATAACAAACATATTATCTAATGTGATGCATTATCTTGTAATTTTAAGATGTGTCTAGAAGCTGTTTTATAAATTATTTTTTAATTTTACTTTTATTTTTTTGGGGTGGACTTATGCAGTAACAAAGAAAATTTCCAAAATCTATTCACAAATTTTAACGATTATAAGAAAACCTTATGAATTAAGTTGCTTTTACTGAATTCTAACTTGATATTAAGTTTCACCATTATAGCATATGCTGTTTTTTTTAAAGCACTTTTACATATTCACAACAGAAAAACAATTTGATAAATATAATAAAAAGAAGAAAAAACGATCTGTACAATATAAAATCTTAAGACGGAAAAATAAAAACCATAAATTTAATATTTTATATAAGTAATCTGAAAAGTTTTATGAATAAACATGAATGGGAAAATATTATAGAATAACAAAATTATGAAATAATAATAATAAAAACAACACAACATATTTAATTATTTACAAGAAATATTCCATTTAATTAAAATCGATTAGAAAGATACAAAATTCTCATCTCCCAACTTGATCTTCATTTCTAAGTACATTCATTAAAAAATTTTAGGTCTTACCACTCCTTTTTTCTATATGCTTATTCATAGAAAACTTCTATAATTTAACAAAAGGTGGAGAATCAGGCAGTTTTTTTAGAGTTACAACATTCATAGCTAGAGATTAACTTCGGTTATACTGTAGAATCTAAGGCTACTGTAGAATAAAATGCTCTTCTAAAATGTAATCCCTAAGAGAACACATAAGTGCATAGGTTCTTAATAATGGTAGAGAAGTTTCAAAACTACTTTTTTTTTTTGGAGACTATTATACTGGTCTTTAAGGGAAGTAGCTCTTGAATAATGGAGGTTGAATTTTTCAAGAGGCAAGTACTTCAAAATAAATTTCATTATTATTTGGCTTGATAATATTGATACAGATCTCGTCAGCTGCAGTTATGTAAATCTTTAAATGCTTGAGAAATTTCAATAAAATTATTCCTTTTCATAAAATTATTCATTATTAATACAATATTCGATAATTATTCTATTAATGAATCATCTGGGTTGGTAGTTTTATAAATCAAAAAGAAAAGTTTTATCAAATAAACTTTAATAACTAATTATGCTTTCATCTAGCACTTTCAACTACACAACAGTTTTTCGCATGGCCAAGTGAACTGTTGGTGTCTCTGCTTCTCTAAACAAGCTGTGCCACTTTTGGTTAATTTCTGGTGGCTCTGTATCATTGCCTCTTGCAAAATTTTATCTGCTTCCTGCTTAATAGTGTAAAATTAGTTATATGTAGCCAGCTTTACAAAGCTATTAAAATCTATTTTAGTATTCTCAGTTTGGTGGGTTTTAGGAAGTGATGTATTATTTTCCTATTTGTAATGTCTATTACATGATAGTATTACAAAAAGAAAATACCCTCTTTTTTGGAGGATAAAACAGGATATATTAATATTCTTAGTTTGATGGGTTTTAGTGAGTTTTGTGGTCATTTTGTTGTTTTTAATGCTATTAAAATGCTCATTAATTCTAGTTTTTATTTTTGTCCTTAAAAGATAATTTAGTAGGTGCTAGTATTTTCTAAATTATCAGTGTTATCCTTATCACTTCTGATTCTTTAGAAAATATTTCTATTAAGTTTTTATTGGTATATTTATTCTTAATTTTGAAGCTTCAGTTTTTAATTTGTTTGTGTCCATTTTCTATATTATTTAATTTTCTAATTTAATTTTTAAATAGTTTATAATAGCTAATTATTTATAACTTGTGTTTCTACAATTTTTTTAAGCTTATGTTCTAATAATTATTTGATAGAATATTAAAATTAAATAACACAACAAAAACATAAAATTTAAGTGTACAATATCTGTTACATATAATACAGCTTCCACCAACAAATAAATCTGAAGCTGCAAAATTACAAAGAATATGCCAATAAAACTTAGAAATATTTTCTAAAGAATCAGAAGCAACACCGATGGCATTGATAATTGAGAAACAGCTGACATCTACTATATTAATTTTCAAAGTAAGGGGGATGAAACAGGCTGATATATAGACATGACAAAAATAAAAACTAGGAATCAAGAGCATTTTTACAACATTAAAAACAACAAAATCACAGCACTCGATAAAAACCTGCTAAACTGAAAATATTAAAATGAGTTTTAATAACTTTTCAAGACCAGCTTCTTAACATAACTATACATTTTTATGCCATTACACAGGTTAAAATTTTGGTGAGAGACAATGCATACAATATAGAGGAAGTGACTAACAGTTTATTTGGCCATGAGGAAGACACCAATATCGTCAAAAGTGGTAGCAAAAAATGAGATTAGATATTAATTTATTTATTTGATAAACGATTTTCTTTTGAAGTATTGTAATACAAACGTTTTATGCTTAAGTAAGAGGAAAATATGACAACTGCATAAATTTGTTTTGCTACCATAAGTTTTAAAATGTACATTTACTATCACACAATTCACAGCATTCATTTAATTGTATTCTCCTATAATATTATTTCTTTATAATCCCTTATTTTTCATAATTTGAATAAACTATGTAGTTTGGGAAGGGAAAGGATAGGGGGGATCTGCCCCTCAGTGACGGAGGAATTCATTTGTTTTACATTACTACAGCCCTCAAAGAATATTATCCCAAAATTTCACAAATTTTGTCTTTATTTGGTATTTTTTGGTCTTATTTGTACGAAAACTCTGAAATTCGATCCACATTTTACATATAGGTATGATTTATATATAGACAAAGCTGGCTGATATTCAAATGAATAATTCTGAAACTGAATGGAGGGAGAAGAGGGGTAAAGGAGCAGTCAATTGCATTTACCATGACCCATCAGTTACTGATAAAATCACATCGATAGCAAATTGGATAATAAATTTCTTTGACTGAATGTTGAGGAAGCTTTAAAAAAAAAAAAAAAAAAAAGAAAGGTTATCTTATCATTTTTACACATGGTGCTTGAATGAAAGTTAAATTTACAGAGAAAAAAAAAAAAATCTTAGAACTAATAGTAAACTAAATAACCATGGAATTTTATATAATTTTTGCAATGTGGTATTTATATACAACAAAATTAAAATGAATTTTCATTATTAATATTACTTATATCGCATAAATACAAAAGGTTAGGACAGTCTCTAACATTCTTTTTTTCCTCCATATTAAGACTCATTAGACTGGAAGCTACAACATAAAGTCGATTCTGAATAGTGATGAAAATGCATGTCTTAACTGGGATTCAAATCCAGCGCCTAGCAACAGAATGCCAGAGCCATAAATAAAAAGTCTCAATTATTAATCAAATAAATTATAGGGAATATGAGCATCTTCAAAACTTAATATTAGATTCTTTTTTGAAGAATTCTTAGTTAGCTAGGTTATACAGAGAGTTAAATCTCTGAATGATGCAGAGGAAATGTTACAAAAGCAGCCATATTCCCTAAACTGGGAAATAAATTAAATACTCTTTAACTACATTTGTTGCGACCATGGAAACCTCTGCGCAAGTGCGGATTCAACGAGTCCACTAGTAAAATAGGAGAGACAAGCTTTTTATTGAGAGAAAATAAGTGATAAGGGAATACCGAATGACTGGATGTTTACTAAATTCAAACCTGTTGGTCAACTTGGAAACCCTCCAAGATTTTCCACTCGTCCTCACTGCTAGGCGTAGGAAACGTGGTTACACTACCCTATTCATTTTTCATTTAGAATTGTAAACAAACAAACGAAAAAAAAAAAAAAAAAAATATAGACTATATTTTCAGAGTAGAATTTTCCTTGCTTGCTTAAAATTCTAATTAATTTTTTTCTGTAGTACTTTTTTTTTTTATATTCTTAAACACATTCTAATTAATAAGCCACAAAATTAAAAAAAAAAAAAAATAGTCCATTTAAAAATTTTAATAAGAACTATGTGAAAGAAACTTTTCTAGATGGATTTTTATAGCTATTGTAGATCAATGAAAATGGTTCAAAGTATAACTCCTGACAAAACTAGTATGTTTTGACCATCAAAAAATTTTGTTTTGTACCATTCTATATAAGAGTCCCACCTATCAGTTACACAAACCAATATTTAATATTAGCTTCTCACAATAAAAATTAAACATATACAATTTGGTGCAATTTTAACCAAAAGACACTAAGATGCAGCCATAAGGAAAAAATCACAGGTGAGAATAACAGTGTCAATATACCCAAATTTAGTCAGCTTTTTTTTTCCCCGATAATGGTCATCTCACACATCAAGTTTGGTACATTTGTACACAACAGGAACTCTGAAACAGCCTTCCTATACACTAGGAAAATTGCAGCTAGACACGTATCCAAAGGTTTTTTGTAATAGTCTTTTCATATATCAAGTTCTGTGCAATTGCATAATATAGATGTTGACATATAGTCTTCCTGTAAATGGGAGAAATCAAAGCATAGCAGTGCCATCTGTCTGGCAATTTGCACCAACAATTGACGGAAAACAATTTATGTCAAGGTACAACTAATAAGTTTTTATGAAATTATGTGCATTAATTCTTGAGCTAAATCTGATACAATATTTTGGTCACATCAAGACAGATGGATATTTTCTAAAAATTACTAAATCTTATTCAGGACATTTCAAAACATTAAAGTTTTCTACTCTGCTTTTTATTTTTTATACGTCCATATACAGAAAATAAAAAAAATTCAATAGTAGTATAGCTTCAATTTACTTACAGGAAAGATCAAAATATTTATCTAAAAACAATTGAGTAAGTAAAGTTTGAGAGAATAATAACATGAAGAAATTATTTGCTAAAGTACAAATAATAAAAAGATAAATAGAAAAAAAGAAAAAAATTCCACATTTGCTAAGATTAATTTTTGTTTATTAAACAATTACCATTTACATAAAAACACATTCCTTTAAATATTATAATCAATAAAAATTCAAATCAAATTTAAAAGAAAATGTATTATTATTGTGAATACACAAGTTATACAGAATAAAATTACTTAAGTTTTTTTCTTTCTTTTCAGGTGATAGCGAAAATAAATAAATAAATAAAATAATAAATAAATAAAAAAGCAATACAGAAATATATTTGTGAGACTTGTTAAAGCCCAGTACACAAATATATAATACTTATTATAATACAAACATGTAACATTTAGATAACATTCTTACACTTTTCAAATCAACCAATAAAAAAATATTCAAACTATAAACAGAAGTTTGAAATATATACTTCTCTTTGAAAAATAAGTAGTTCATACTTAAAAAATGGAAAATTCCAAATTCCCCTTATTAAAAACTGACACATTTAAAAATTCCTGGCCTTGCAATAGTCATTGATGAAAGCTTAAAAGTCTAAGATGTTCTAAAAAACAAATATATACACATATATGAAATATATACATATTAAGGAAATGAACATCTATGCATAGTTTACATTATCATAAGTAGAAAGCACAACTATTTATAGCAACTTTATAGAGTATTTATTTTTAAAGGTGATATAATTAGGCATGCATAAACAATGTTTTAACCCTGAAATGGAGGCGCCGGCGTACAGAGTATGCCAATGTAATCTTTTGGGCTGTGATTTTTTCTGATATTCTTTTTTATTGTATCATTTTTATCCATCTTTCCTGCTTTTTTTCTGATATTCATTTATTATATCATTTTTACTATGACGAAACACTTTATTAATGTAAAGTATAAGGTTAAATAGTTTTAAACACCATGCAGAGGCTTGAAAAACGACCTGGCATACTTTATAAGCCGCTCCCCTAAAACTGTACTATATGCCTGCCCCTCCAACTGAGGGTTAAACAATAACAAATTACATAACATTGAAACAGAAAATTATTTAATTATAATTTTAACACAGTCATTTGAAGTACATTTTTAAATCCGTCAATTAATATAGAGCAGAAAATAAACTGTTGCTTAGTCTCACTATGCAAACTATATTATCCTAACAGTATCACATTTGGAATAATTTTTTGTGGAGAATTAAAATTTTGCTTATTTCTAATAATGTATCAGAAAATAAAAACTCCATATCGGCATTGTTAGAACTTAGTGAACCAGAATACATTATGTAAAACATAACAAAGCAAGTTTTTAACTATATCTCTTTAAGGTAATAACAGCAAAAACTTAAAACACATGTATACATACAATATAGTATATTAATAAAGCAGTCTGTATTGAATTTCTTTATTTATTTTTTGTTTTTATAGGCAATCTGCTACTATTATGAAGTCAAATTTAACTTACTTTTACATAAATATGAGTTAAAATTTTTTTAATCAACACCTGCACAAATTACTATTCATTGTCCCTTCATTTTACTAGTTTATTATAAGAGAATAGATAAATGACACACTAGACTACCACAGCAGTTACATGCAAAAATGTAATAAATCTATATCTTAATAACATACCAAACAGCATGATTATACATATTTATTTATACCAAACAGTATGAATAAATTGAGGTAGATACAGGGGTGAAACTACATGACATGCAAAAATAATAAAACTTGCTACTTGTATCAAAGTTCCCACCTGAGGCGGACTGTTCCATATGGCATACAAACTGGAATTACTTCTTTCATCTTAAAATAACTCTTTTCCCCATTTCGATGGAGAATAAAAATTGTGATGCCATGTCTCCGGGCCATGTATTCATTTTGTAATTTCAGTATATTAGGAAGTAACCTCTTTAGCAATCTAGAAAATTGTTTCAAGAAATGTGGTTACTTTCGAAAAATTTATGAAGAATATCAAACAAAAAGGCAAAAAAATCATGATGACGATGATGCTGATAACGCAGATGAAGACAAGGTTGCATGTAGCAGAGGATGTGTCTGGTACAAAATTCAGCAATAATATTTGCATTAACCCTTTGCCGCTCAGTGTTCCACTACATGGAATACCTAACTTCGCTAGCTTCTGCAACCGTTAAATTCAATTGCAAATGCATAAAAATAGGTTTATTCTTTACTTTGAACTTTCCTTTTCATCCTTAGATGGCACCAGTACACAAGGCAATCCATGATATTTAGCTGGGACGAATTATTTTAAACCCTCATATTTACAATAAATTTTGTAAATTTTTTTTGTGATAAGATTGCTTGAAAAAAGATTTCTATGTTATATCGTTGGCTGCACTCTAAATTATTTATTCTATATTAATTTTAATATTTTATACAGGAAACATACGAGGAATCGCTGAATAAAATAAGGTGTTCCATCTCCTGGAACACTGCGACACTAGCGCTTTTCATATTATGCAACCGAAAACAATGATGAGAGAAGACAGCTGTCTTTACGTGCTCTGTTTTCCTCTGTTTGGAGGGAATGACGTCAAGCTATAAGATGCTGTGAGGAAGGGTTGGTTGTCTATTAAAAAAAAAAAAAAAAAAAGCGCACAAAACTAGTTTCATGTGCAAAACCTACAATGTTGGTTTGTGCTTGTACCAAGAGTGTGACGTGATTCCAAAAATTTTATGAAGCTAAAAAATAGACTAATTGTAAATATTTTTGCACATAGGACCTGTATACTAACTGTAAATATAAATTTTTTTCATAAAAAGTCATATAAACAAGATTTTTTTTTTTTTTTTTTTTTTTTATGGGGGTGGGGAATGGGGTGTAGAGTAGCAGGCCTCCCGTGATGCACCATGGGTCATGCTAAATCTACTACACAGGTATAATACAGTGTTTTTTAATTCAAATGCAAAATCTTCTACATATTTACGCACTTTACTGCAATGCTCTTAGAAGTACTTTACAGAGCTCTAGTGGCGCAGTGTTCCAGCTGATGGAACACCCACAGATTCAAAACGGTAAGTACTATCTTTACAAAATTATACATGTGTACTCCTTTAGACCTAAGTAGATAGCCTACAACTTTTTTTTGTTGAAATTCCAACTTTAAAGGGTAGTGCGCCGTAAAGGGTTAATCAAGACACTGTGACAAGTGGTATCCTAATAGCAACGAAAAATTTTATGATTTCAAAAAATGAAAGTAATGGCGATGAAACAGAGGATAATTTTCATGTCGATAACTCAATTATGGCATTTAAAAATGCAAACTTATAAGTACATGAAATTACAAAAAAAAAAAAAAAAAAAAGATCAGAAAAATGTTGTAAATCTGAAAAATTCCTGTTTAATTTATAAAAAGAACAAAAAGCCCAACATAAAATGTAAAAATAAATTTTACATAATGTTCTACAACATTGGTTTATTTCTTTGATAGTTTGGAAAGTAACAAATTAGTTTTTATTAGTAATATACTGTATACACTGTGTGTGAATCCATAAACACTGTTTCTTCATGTTTTACCTTTAACCCACATTCGTCGTTTTCCCGCTTTCATCTTTTTTTTCACGCACCCCGTGAAAAATGATGGATTGAGGTTCTACTGTAATAAAAAACATGCAAATAAATAATGAAAAAATATGTACCTAATATATTCATAAAATTTTTTTTATTTGGAAATACAGCTGAGAAATAAATAACTTACATTTATTATTACTTTCATATTTAAAAAATAAATTCTCTATAACATTATTTTATTCACAAGTTTGAGTAAAAAAAAAAGTTTTTTCTTTTTTTACTTTTAGAAATTTTTGTCTAATTGATTTTAACCATTTCATAACTGAAATTGAAATCAATTTTCAGAGTAATAATGGGTGACTTCAAGCAGGGACGTATCCAGAGGGGGAAGGGCCCTGGAGGAGATGTTTCCCCAACTTCAGTATACCCAAGCTATATTTACAAAACATGGAGGACACAACGGATTTTACGTGCACCAGATACCATTAATCTACATGACAATCTTTGGATGGCTCCAGTATCGATCGCCCAATCCTTCAATTACGAGCTCGACTCCTTATTAACCGGCTTACAGTGAGTCCAGTTTTTGGTGATTTTCTCCGTATGTCAGCAGTTTATAACATTACGGATTAAAGAACTCTCTAGGAGAGACTTGTGGATTTTAAAGGACTAGTTCAATCAGTTTTAGGCCCAAGGCACTTTTTAAAATTATTATTATTATTAAATCTTTTCTTGCCATTTCAGATTTTAGGAACATTAATTCCATTGTTTGCCGCAATGCAGCGTTATAACCGATCTTATTTATAGCGCATAACCATTTTACTATGCTTAAATACGAAGTTTAAGGCAGTAACTTATATTTGTTTTAAAGTTAAGGTGATTGAGGGGGGGGGGGAGGGGGCAAACTTTTATGCACACGCTGTTGGTGTGCATATGTGAGGATGCACAACCAACATCTGAGTGAAAGTTGGGCCCCCTCCGAAATTTTTTTCTGGATACGGCTTTGACTTCAAGTGTTAATTTTATACAAATATTTTCGCTTATTTAATTTTTATTTTAATAGATTCATTTTCAATTCATTTTGAAAGAAAAAATTAGATGAATTTACACATACTTTAGTTTTATGTCTGCAGGCCTTGTCCACCTCGCTTGTCCCTATTTTAAAATGAATTCTCAAAATTCAAAATCATTAATATAAAAATCTCAAATCTTTCATTGTTTTTATATTTCAGTTCTTCTTTGGCACTTCGGACTAGAAAACTGAATGTTATTTTCTGTTTCTACTTCAATAGATATTATCAGTAATTATGAACAGACAAACTGTTGAAGGTATAGCGAAACTCTATCGACATTTTCCTCATCAAAAGGATAGTAGAAATCACAATCCTTTCTTTTCTTTATCATTTCTATTTTTTGGAAGCTTCTTGTTTCTGAGAAACCTATTGCCCTAGCCATCACTCTCTGTAGAAGACTAGAGGTGGTGTTGCCCCAACACGAACATAAAGTAGCATTTTGTTTAATAACTATCTTCCCCCTTTTCTCTATCAACAAAATTGCAACAACTTCTTTTGAGAGGTTTTATCTATATTTATTTATTTATATGCTTTTTTATTATTTGATGGAAGCTTCTTAGAATGTTTGTTAGCAAAATATGTGAAAAAATATTTTGTAGACAGAATAGCATTTTTATTTTAATTCGTAGTTTGAAATTTTTAATTGGATTTTAAAATTTTTAATCTAATTAATCGAGCCGATTAACTTGATTAAAAAAATTTATCGGGACTAAGCATTGATCGATTAACCTAACCGATTAATCGGCATAATTATAAATCACCATTTCTGAAACACAGTTTTTGGATTTTGTTGAGATTATTTGATATTTTGTTGAAGTTACTATTGATTTATATCAAGAAAACCATCTTTTGAAAAAGTGGGTACATGCACATTATTTTACAATTTTATGTGTAATTTTGTAATGCATAATATAGAAGATCAGTATGTCAGAAAACAATTATTTACTGAAAAATCAATGCACCCCTGGTGATACTCAAAAATTGTTGGTGTCTGTAGTATGCCTTTCTGTCTATTTATATTGTGAATGTAGGAAAAAAAAAAATGATTGTGTTGAAAGTTGGTAAAAAATAAACCACATGGAATTACTGATAACCCATGGATTATATACAAAGGTAAATATCCATTTTAGTGGGAAAAATGGACAAGTCTATTAGGTAACAGAGGCTCAAAGACTTTCAAAAAGCAAGAACATAAAATTCAGCTTAACATTAAAAAAAAAAAAAAAAAAAAAAAACTGATAAATTTTAGAAAAATATTTTAAAGTAAAGATACTATTCTATGATTAAGAATAAACCTGATTTTATCCGAGTCTTCAAAACTTATTAAATAACATAACTCAATTATAAATTATTTTTAAGAAATTTGTTTAAAAAAAAAGTTTTTCTTTTTTAAGCACTGCACATTATATTAGCTTGCAAATGATAAAAATACATTAGAATATTTGATTAAGCAAGATTAACATTAAAATACATAAATCAAAACAAATATTTAAAATGAAAAGCATATATTATATATAAAATTATTATAAAGCAAGTAATAATAATAATAAATCAAATATACAAAAATAAAATAAAATATAAAAAATAAATGCCCCTGCTTTCCTTTCACCCTTATTAAAAATCAATTTCTATAGATTCATCTTTTTACAGGTCGCTTTTCAAAGTTTCGCAGAATCCAGAAGAATCCAATATCTATATTGCTTTTGGCTTATAGCGTTTACAGCTTGTACACATGTCATATTATTGGTTAATTACACTGATCTACAAAAATGTCGGCAAGATTTGATAATTTTAGCTGATACATATGTTTTTTGGTGTGCTGCAACTGAAAATGAAGCCAGTTTTTCTCAATCACATATGGATTTTTGTCAATATAGGATGTCTACTGACACAATTTTTTCCTTTTTAGCAGTGTCTATAGTACAAAGCCGAAAATCTGGACAATTTCGGCAGCGCTAATCATCATCATCAACAGCAATTTCTTTTTTTTTTCTAAGTATAAATAATATATCTAAATAAGAACCGAAAATGTATTTTATTTCTTAGTAATCTTCAAAACCGGCATTTGCAAAGTCTGAAAGAGGAGGGAGAAGATTATAATAATAGTAATAATTCTTTAAACATTTATTTAATTGAGAATTAAATTCTGTATTCTATTTCAATTATGCTTAAACTTTTAGTGGAAAAACAAAGTTTAAAAAAAAAAAAAAAAACAGAAATGTTTTAAGAATGGTCTGTTTTTCTTATTTATTTTCTTTTATTGTAACTTGCACTCATTTGTGCATGCAAATAGTACAATAAATCTGTTTCGTTTTTCAAATTTAATTTTAATTATTTATTGTTAAAGTTGATTAAAAAAAAAAAATATATATATATATATATATCACAGAATATATTTAAAAATCATAATAGATTATGTTTTATTTGAATTTGCATATTATTCAAGTATTTAATGAAAATATATTTTTTAGGCATGACAAAAAATCCAGAAAATCTGAAATTCCGGAATCACCGCGATTCCGACGATTCCGGATTTTTGGCTTCGTACTGTAGTATGTTTCCTCAATTATAAATAATAATGGAAACATACTATAAAAGTTACCATATAATTATATTGGTGGAAGAGTCACAAAGGAAAATTGTGTTGGTAGACATCCTGTATTGACAAAAATTAGGGATGTGACAGATCGTCAAGAACTGTGATTCGCGGATACAGATATGAATACGGATATGACTTTTTCTGTATTCGTGGATACAGATATGGATTTTTTGTATCAAGATCTACGGATGCAGATCTTTGAAAAACCTATAATAATTAAGAACAAAAGTAGCAATTTTTGCTTCCATTACCCAATTATCATAAGTAATGGAAGTAATGCATTTGGTAAAAAATTTTGATATCGATTTTTCGCCTGATTTAAAAGTCGTTTTTAGAGTTTATTCATTATGTATGTCTGTCCAGAGCCTCCTTAAGTAGATGCCTTCCACGCGCGGCGAATCTCAATGTTAAATTAGGCAACATTTAAAAACAAAACTAACGCTAGGTGACAGCACCTACGCAGAGCAACAATTTTCTTCTGTTTCATAGACAAGTTATATTTTTCATCTAAAAATCTAGCTATTAATTTCAATTTAAAGTCCAAAATTGTGATGTGAAAGTGCTTTATCGTAAATATTTTCAATAAAATATTCAAATATTTATATTTTAAAAAGTATAGGGTATAATTTTCTTCGAAAGTGGACAAGACCTATTTTAGCTTTTCAACTAATTGAATTACAACGTATCAAATAAATAACACCTTTTTTTTTTTAATATACTATTAATTAAAAAACGAAATTTAAAATTAAATAAGGAAAAACATGGCATATCTATCACGCGATTAAATTATTCTTTATATATTTATTCAATAAAAATTTCAATTTTTTTTTAAATTTAGATACCAGATGAAAGTTTCGTTTATATAAATTAAAATCTCTGAACTTTAAATGAGTTTCAGTTCAGAATGAATAATTTATAATGATAAATTATTAAAATCATGTCTTATTTTTTTTTTATTTTATTTATTTATTTTTTTTTGGTCATGTCCTTTACGTTACATTTTTACCTTATTAGGTGTGAATTATTTTTCTTAAATCGAAAATTTTATATTATTTATAAGAAAAATTGACCAGCACGTTAACAAGATAAGTTAACATTCAGCAATAAAAATTGGAGAAGAAAACAATCTGTTGTCTAGTCCGTCAGAAAAAGTAAATAAATAACCATTAAGATTTAAATTTTTAAAATTAAGGATTTCTTGAGTATAAGTTTTCTCTCGCACAAAGTTTTTTTTTTTTTTTTTTTTTTTTAATTCAAGATTTTATTAGCTCCACCAGTTCCGAGAGGTATGCTTACCAAACTGATAGACATTTTCGAAATAAAGTTGTGTTATATTTACATGTTTTGCGGTCTCCTGAAACGAAAAATAATGTTTTTAGCGGTTGGTCTGTGCGCGTCGGTTTGCCTATCTTGGATATACTTGGAAAATGCTGAAAGTGTATTTCCTTTTGTGTTAGGTGTTTTTCATATAAGACTAAATTTAAATGCACAATCTAATGTGCACATAGTTTATTGAAAACATACAGGGCTATCCAAAATTAAGCTAAACGTTCTTTTCTGTAGAATGTAATTGACGGAAGTGCTTTGGTACACTTTTTTATGTCGACGAATACTGTTGAAGAAGGAAAATTAATTTTTCGAACGTATAATGTAAACAAAGTAATTTTTTTTTTGAAGTTCTATTTTCAACTCAGGTTTTTGAATAAAGTCACGTTTTGAGGTTCCCTGAATACAAAAAACTTTTTTTTTTTTTTTTTTTTAGTTTTTAGCGATTGATTTATATGCATATTTATTATCAGAATAACTTAAAAACAAACAAATGCAGGAAATTCACAATTGCATTTTAAAACTCGTATTAGGTTTCAATTTGAAAAAGATTGGCAAATTTAATGACAAATTAATAACATCCTTGAAATATTTTTACTTCCATTACCCTACTACCGTAGGTAATGAAAGTATTGTGATCGGTCCAAAAATAATTCGATATCGAGCTTTCCCCTGATTTATATTTAGCCAGTATATGTGTTTGTGTGTATATACATGTGAGTGTATGGATGTGGGGATATTTTTCATTTTTCTGATAATTTTTCAAATCAGTACTCATGATATTTAATTTTTACATGAATTTTTAATTCAATATTCCATTTCTGTGGTAAAAGGTTAATAAAAGTAATGTTTTGAATCTTAAAACTTAATATTTTTAAAAAGAACAAAAGTAGAAATAAAAATTTTCTATTTTTTCTTTTCAAGATTCCCAACACTTTTGTTTCGATTTAACTGAAATAATCAAATTTTTATACGCATTTACACAAGTCTTTAAAAAACAGTGGTATTAAAAAAATATAAATCAATCTTGTTCCTATATTGGAGTATTTTATAGTTTTATTCATTTTATGAATAAAACTACAAAATACTCCAATATAGAGTGACTTGAAAGTAACTAAGAACAAGTTATTTTTCTGTATTCCTACATCAATAAATAAAAATTTTATTTCATTTTGTAATAAGCATAACTATTTTTATTTGTTAAATCTAACTTACTAACAGAGAGGTGTCAACCCTTCGAATTTTTATATAATAATTTCTTTTAAATTTATCTTCGTCTTAATCACACAATTTACGATAATAAAGAAAAATAATGTTTTTTGTGAAAAATATTATTGATATTCAAAAATCCGGAGGGTTGGTAATTTTGCATTAATTATTTATGCAGTTTACATACCTTGTCTGGAAATATTTGGAAGCAATTTTTTACGCTGAATTCCATTGCTTGGTATTTCGTGGAAACATATTTTCACGGCTACTGTCTGAATTAGAAAATGGAACGACGCAATACACCATATTATAAAAAAAAACTCTCACATTTGTTAAATTAATAAAACATAAACCAGAACTCATGAACTCAATTGAAGCTCAATTGCATCGCGCTCGCGGGAAATAAACATAACTTTACGTACGGTATCAAGCGCCATCTACTGGCTATGTTCTTCTTGTACTGTTGCCAAGTTTTCGAGCGACTCGCTAGGCATCTACTTAAGGAGGCTCTGGTCTGTCTGTATATGGGTGTGTATGGTGGGTGGGAGAAGGGTATATCTGATTAATCTTCTGACTCTAAAGATACGATTAAAACTTCATAAAGACTTCATATTTTAATCTTCGGAAAAAATTAAGGAAAAAAAAAAAAAAAAAAAAACAGAAATGGGACAAAGAAAACAGAATAAAGACAAATTGCCATCTTAAAAACGACTCTAATATACAGTGGAAGACATAATAATAATAAAAAAAAAAGCCTCACTGCAGAAAAAATTACCGTAATTTTCTGCGGATGATCTGTTAAAAAACTTTAAAAATTTTAAATGCAGATAATTTACCGCTGTGTATTATCTACAGCTTTATTTTTTTTTTCAGCTGAGGTATTTCAAGAATTCAATTTCCATCACACGTCACAATGGTTGTAAACAGTAAATGCACGGATCGTGTGTTTACTGTTCTCTGTTTACTAGCGGTTGAGCAAACGCATGGATCATGTGTTTACTCAACCGTTCTCGGAGTCAATGTTGATTGGTGCGTGTATGACGTATACTTGTTAGTAGGAGGGACTATGGGGTTTCCAGCTATATTTCTCTAAGGAACTTGGCAACACGTTTTTATCATTTCGTTAAAACAGTGCATATGCATATAGTGTTTTAGTTATCACGTGCTCCATTAAAAAAAAAAAAGAATTATTTGTGGAAAAAAAATGTCTAAACGAAAACGAGTTAGTTACACAGCAGAGTTCAAGTTAAATGTGATTAAGAAGGCAGAGGAGGTGGGTAATCGTGAAGCTGGAAGATTTTTTAGCATCGATGAATCAAATATTCCTCTATGGCGAAAAAATAAGAAGAAATTTGAAGAAAGTGTTCGTTTAAGACGAACATTTCGTCGAGGAATTGAATTTTGGCCTGAATTAGAAAATGAATTGTATAAATGGATTTTACAAGAAAGAGAGAAAGGGACAGCAATATCGACTGTAAGTGTGCGCCAAAAAGCAAAGATTATTGCTTTGGAAATGGGGCTAAAAAATTTCACTGCTTGTCCCAGGTGGTGTTATCGCTTTATGTGTTGAAAAAATTTATCGATCCGACAACGTACCACAGTAGGGCAAAAATTGCCTGATGACTGGAAGCTAAAACTACAAAAATTCTTGGAATTTACTAAAAACATTATTATCCAGAACAAATTTTCTGAGAATGAAATTTTTAACATGGATGAGATTCCAGTCAGCTTTGATCTTCCCTCAAGTCGTACTATTGATAAAATTGGAAAAATCAACAATACCAATAACTACAACCAGTAATGAGAAAAATTCATTTACTGTTGTTTTAGCATGCGCTGCAAATGGATACAAGTTACCCCCGATGATAATTTTCGAGCGAAAAACAATACCTAAAGAAAATTTTCCAAATGGAGTCATCATACATGTCAACCCCAAAGGATGAATGAACGGCGATATTATGATTTCCTGGTTTAACTCTGTGTGGAAAAAAAAGGAGAAACTGCTTATTTAAAGCTCGTGCACTCCTTATTATGGATGCAATGAGAGCCCATTTAAAAGATAATGTGAAAACGGAATGTAAAAGTTTAGGGGCCAAAGTATCTATTATACCAGGAGGATTAACCAAAATCTTACAACTGCTGGATGTCGGCGTGAATCGTTCCTTTAAATCGAAACTCAGAAGTTTATGGGA
Source organism: Salticus scenicus (assembly GCA_963930645.1). Classification (NCBI taxonomy): domain Eukaryota; kingdom Metazoa; phylum Arthropoda; class Arachnida; order Araneae; family Salticidae; genus Salticus; species Salticus scenicus. Next base: position 208,505,467 of record OZ005654.1, read on the forward strand.
GAAATCGATGCTTGACGGCGAGCATTCACAAACAAATAGTGGAAAAATGTGTCGCACATCGTATGCGGAAGTAGCAGTATGGGTTCAGAATGCTTGGGAGGCAGTAACTCCATTAACAATACAAAATGCCTTTAAAAAGTGTGGAATAGTAGAAAATTCTGAAAATGATCAAAATGAGGATAATGATGATGAAGGTAATGACGATGTTGATTCTCTTCTAAATGAGGACATTTTGAACTTATTCAATTCTGATACTGATGACTCTGATGGATTTAGTGAATAATGTGGATGTAAATTACTAATTGCAATTAAATTTTTTCTTATTTAAAGTTAAGTGTTTTAATTTATGAGTTAATTACTGTGATTAATTTTTCTTCAGTAATGTGTTAACTGATGGGGTAAGGTTAAAACTTTATTATTTTTGCATGTAAATACAAAAACATAAGTATAAAATTACTAATATTATTTTTTGTATTATTATTTTTTTTCAATTACATTTTGTATTTTTAATGACATTTAGAGATTTAAATAACATGAAATTAATATAATTTTTTAAGCTTTTGATTATTTTTAAGTTGTTTATGATAATTATTTTTAATTTTTATGCATGTGGAATGTCATGCTAAATAAAAAGCATAATTATTTACAGAAAAAATATAAATTTACAAATATTTATTATTGTATTATATGCGGATTATACAGCAGTACGTATTATCTGCCGATTTTGATTTGTCTGACTTGGAAAAAAGTACCTGCGAAGTATGCGACACCACAGATTTTACATAGAAAAATATGGTACTTATATTTATATCTTATTTGTAATAACATCTCGCAACGCAGCCGCCTAAAGCCAAGTTTTCAGATTAAACAGCCAAAAGCTTTATATCTTGCTGAAAAAGCATCTTTTCAATAATTCGCTAACATTTAATTACTTTGCCATCTCGTGCATTAAAATACATTTTACTTTCATTTTAAAACTAACACATATCGTTAATTGCCTTAACCTTGTCATTTTTGAAATACTTTTCAAAATTACACCATTCCTGATAAGTGTCTCTTATTTTGAATACTTGGCTCAATCCTAAATTTTTCGTGGAGAACCTCGTAGTAAAATCTGCTTTTTAAACCATAAAACTGGCAGAGTTTCGGTTCTAAGGGTTCACAGTTTCATACCTGCTTTCAAACTGTCGCTTTGAGTTTTGAGTGTAAACACAGATTCCTGATTGCGGTCTTGGTGCATTGCTTATTCGTTAAAAAATATTCTCATGTGCCTTACTGAATCTGTCTCTCCAACATTTATATTATTTTTCAAATTAAATCACAGCATTTATTTCCTTTATATACGCTGTATGTAATAAATGCAAATGGTGGGAAATTGAAAACTTCATCAATGTAAAAGTGAAGACAAATTCATTGCACGCATGAGAAAAATAAATGGATTTAAGAAAGAATTTGTAAATTGCGAGAAAACGTAAATTGCAAGAACGTAAAAGCGAGATTACATTGTATTTCTTTTATTTATACATTAAAGATAGTTGATAATTAGTTATAATAGTTTCCTTCTGATTTTTTGGAAATTTCTACAAAAGATCCGTACTAGATCCTTTGTAGAAAAAAAACGGACCCAGATCTGGATTTTTTTTCCCCCCCCCGCTGATATGGATCTGGATATGGAGCTCCGGCACATGTCTAACAAAAATCCATACGTGACAGAGAAAAACTGGCTTCAGTTTCAACACACACACACACAAAAAAAGGTCAACCAAAGTTATTCAATCAAAATTTTAGATGTAAACCTGTGTTATCAATTAATGGTATAGCTTACAAAATTTTATCATTAGCAGTATTGCTAACCAGTAAATGTAAGAACAAACATTTTCTAATTTAATGTTTTTAATAAGATAGTAAGAAGGTTAATGGTTAAGTTTATTATAACAAATAAATTAAATTTTGAATCTAAGACAGTTTTAAGGTAATTTTACTAAAGGATTTTAATAAGAGAGTAAAAGGAAAAAACTGAAAATATTGTGCGTATTGTTATAAAACAAATACATAATATACACATTTTAGCAAAAATAATAATAAATGAAAGTTCTAAATATACTAATATAAAGAACATAAATCTAAGTTGCAAGTCTTATTGAATGATTACAATAAAATAACATACTGGAAGAAACTTTTGTACTGATAAAGTGAACTTTTGTATCAAATCAATTTAATTTTTTTAAGTTTTAGTATAATAAAGAAAAGGTCACAAAACAGAAAAATTAAAACATTAGGGACTAAAAAAGTTCAAACTATACATGCTCATTGAAAAAAACATAAATTGGTAACACTTCAGACAAATCAAAACAATTCGTTGTAAATAAATGAAATGAAAGGTATGGCAAGTTGATCGAAATAATAAAACAAAGCTCATGAACATTTAATCATATTTTAAAAAAAGAGACCATGACGCTTGCTCATGTGTCTTTCTACGTAATCTTTTCTATGAAATCCTTGGCCGCACACAACACATTCATACGACTTTTCGCCAGTATGAATCATGAAATGTCTCTGCAAACTAGGTTTAGTGGTGAATGTGTGTTTACAAACTACACATCTGAAGGGTCTCTTCTTCCCCTCATGTATTTCCAAATGCTTGTTTAGTTCAGAAGGAGTGGCAAAAAGTTTCCCACAGAATTTACAAGTAACAGAGTTTACACGTTTTGGTTTTCGTTTCTTCCTCTTTATCTTCTTTTTTGGAGGGGCTTCTGGTACTGTCTCTAATTCAATTCGTGGGAGAAAATCTAAAGTAAGCAGCTGTAGTTCTAGAGGATTAAAAAAATTAAATATGTATATTTAATAAATATTTACAAAAATTTAATGAGGCAAATTAAACAGATAAGATTAATAAAAATAACAACATTAAAGAGTTTGCTCTAAAAACTACCATTATTTATAAACATCTGTCTTTAATAAATAAATATATATATATACATGCACAATAATAGTTTTTTTTTTTTTTTAAACATCTTATAAATATTATTAATCAAAAGTTTCTGATAAAATTAAAAAAGGTACAACTTTACAGTAGACCTAATATTAAAAAAAGGAATAAATGTAATACAAAACTTACTAGAAGCATACAAATAATCATATTTTAAACTTTTGGAATTTTGTGGATATAACGTAACAAAACATTAGAATAACTTTCCTTTAGTATTCGACTAATATTTAATTTATTACCATTTTTAAAGAAGTTTCAAATACTCCCACACATAATATTGCAAAGCAGAGATTTATATTGGCACAACATAATTTTTTTTTTTTTTTTTTTTTTTTTTTAAATGTAAGTACACATTTTAAATTATACTGTGCCCAAAAAGCATATTATTGTCAAAATAACGAGCTAATCTCCCCCCCCCCCCCCCAAAGAGTTGTGAGCTCATAAGAGGTTTTCATAAAAATGATTTTTTAAAATACGGCTGAAATAATCAGATCTGTAAATTACATATGTGAAATGTGGAAAACTCATTACAAGCCATTAACTTTTAGAAAATATCTAAAATTTAATTCATTCTTTTAACCACTTCACCGGCTATCCCGAGATAACTTGGGGTAAATGTAGCCTTCCACAGAGAACAGTGTCCGGTGACGTGGTTAATTCTTATTCTATTCAGTAGAACTTTTGACATAAGTTGCCCTCTATATCTAGCTTTAAACTTGTGTAGTAACAAAATGCTATCTTTTACACATGTACATCATAATAAAATTAGGAAGATGGATAATGTTGCACATCAGTCAAATTCACTCTTTCTCTCTTCCCCTCAATTCTGTGAGATTTTTGTTGCTTCATATTATATTTCATTCAAAAATAAAGTTTTCTGAATTCCTTTTTTTAAGCAAGTCATTTATATATACCGTAAAATCCCGAAAGTAACCCCCCTTTTCCAAATACGTTGCAGTGCTGACCGTGAAGACTTGAAGATCAAAAGTAGATTTGTAATATGTAAAGGTGAAAGATAGATTTACCTGCCTTCTGTATGTACGCCCAGTATTAAGATGGATAAAAAGGGTGGAGAGGTATAATTTCACTTTCAGCAAGAAAGGGGGAGGGGTTACTTTCGGGATTTTACAGTATATATATATATATATTTATTAGTGAGTAATGTTTAAAAAAATAGATTTAAATATTTTATTCAAGTAAACTCGAAGCTCTAATTTTAATCTTAAAAATAAATATTTAGCATTTTAAAAGTCATACTTAAAAATGATTACTTAAAAATTTGCATTAAAAACTACTAAAATCATTATAAAATCACCTAGTTGCTAGTGCTTTCAGTTGCACAACCTTCCTCACACATGCTGAGTGAACTGACCGATTTTATAATGCTTTTAGTAGTTTTTTATGTAAATAAATATTCAGTTTAAAGAGTGGAATTACAAGAACAGAATTCAGAAAACTTTTGAATGGGATATCCTTGCAATATGAAGTAAAAAAATCCCATATGATTATATGGGGAGGAAGAAAGAGAGAACATGACTAATGCAGTTTTAAATCTTCATGCCCCCAAACTTCATCCTGTGAAAATCTATCATGAGTGAAAAATTATTCCAATTAAATATTTTGTATTATTTTTTTTTAACCACTAGGGAGAATTTGCATTTTTCTAAACAGACATTTGTTGACAGTTAATCTTATTATATACTATTTTGACTCTGGAACTTTATATATTTATGAAACTCACAATACATTAAATAAATAATAATTTTGAAAGTATTGAGATAATAATAGTATATTAAGTAAAATTTAAGTAAAAAATCATTTTTTAAAGTTAGAAGCTTTTTATTGTGAAGCCCTAAAAAGCTTAAAGTAAAATTTTTTCTGGCAAAGACATGCTACAAAGAAATGAAAGTTTCAAGAATAAGAAAATTTTAAAGAAAAATATAGGTACTTTCCTTTTGAAAGAGATGAAAATTTTTTAATGTTCAAAATATTTTAAAAAGTTTTCGAGACCAATATTCTTAGTTATTAGTTTTTGTATAATCATTCATTAGGCCAGAAAATTCCAAATGTCTCGAAAACTTTTTAAAATATTTTGAACATTAAAAAAATTTCATCTCTTGCAAAAAGAAAGTACCTATGTTTTTCTCTAAAATTTTCTTAGAGTTGAAACTTTCATTTCTTTGTAGCATGTCTTTGTCATAATAAATCTTATTTTATGTTTTTAGGGTTTCACATTAAAAAGCTTCTAACTTTAAAAAAATAATTTTTTACTTAAATTTTATTTTGTGCTTTTTAGTTACAAAAAAAAGGAAAAAGCTTCTTAAAAAAAAAAAAAAAAACTAATTAAAGTTTCTTAGAATATTTTGTAGACAACGGAAGATTTTTCTTTTATCAATTGACTTTTGTTTTCCCGATTATTTATCTGCAAAAAAAATACTATATCGTCTTTCGAGGACGGAATCCAGGACCATCGTGTTATCAGCATGACGCTCTAACCAAAAGTCTAAGAACTGTCCAGAAAATTCATAGAACATTCTAGAAAAACATAACAAATACTAATAGAAAAGGAATATTGTTCTCGAATGCTTTTTAAAATATTTGGAAGATTTAAAATTTTTCATGTTTTGCAAAAGTGAAATATCTATATTTTTCTTCAAAATTTTCGTGTAGTTGAAACTTTTATGATTTTATAGCATGTCTCTGCAAGAATAAATTTTTATTTTAAGGTTTTTAGGGCTCCACAATAATAAACTTTCAGTGTTATTTTTATTTTGCATGTTTAGTAACTCTCCAAAAAAAAAAAAAAAAAAAAAGCTTCTTTAAAAAACTATCAAACATCCTTAGGACACTGTGTAGACAATGAAAGATTTTATTTTATCAATTGACATCGTTTCTATAAATTATCTTCAAAAAAGTAACACATTGGCTTGCGAGGATCGAACCCATGAGCATCGCATTACCACCATGTGCTAACGAGCGACGAAAACGGTTGTTTAAAATTTATATTAAAGTGGAGGCACCTTCTTTTTCAGAATGACACAAGACACGATGATAAAAATCCAGTTTCAATAAAAAGCTACTAAAAGAATATATATATATATATATAATAAAGATGATCTATTAAGCATAGTAGAAGCCAAGCAACAGATACAAGATCACTGAAACACCAATGACCAACAAGACAAAAAAAATCACCAGTGGACGAAATACACCAATGCAAAGAAACCAGATTCACCAATTAACAGCCTGCAAAACAAACGAATCAATAAAGTAAAACAACAAATCTTAACTTAAAACCATAAACTTATCAAAATTAATGAAAAAACAACCCAAGAAACACAAGATAGGAAGAAGGAGGCAGGCGGCAAGACTTGTGACTTGCCTGTGGGGTTACACTAGTTTTATGCCGGCAACACTCCCCCAGCCTGCCACAACCAGAACAGGAACCATATGGATTTAAAAATGCAAATTTCAAAGCAGATGAACAACAATGAAACCACGAAGCCACAATGAAATTCACCGATTGATCACATTGTGTTTAACAGTATAATTAGAACATTAAATATAGTTGACAACTCAAAAAGGAAAAAACTGAAATTTTAATGGAAAATGAAAGTATGCATAGTAATACAAAGCAAATGCAACAAGCCTTCTACTTTTTTTTTTTTTTTTAAATTTAATTTCACAAACCCACCCAACCATCCAGCCTTACAACACCACCCCACCTCCGTAATCAAACATCTGCCCACCCAACCGCCACCTTTTTTATTGTCTTTTATTATTTTATAATTTTTTTTTTGTTGATATACACAAGTGTACACAGTTTTTTTTTTTTTTTTTTTTTGTACTGACAGAGACATGGTTAAGGATATAAAATAGAAAATACAAAGTTTTTAGGAAAACCCATTTTAGCAGTGGCTGTGATCAGTTTATTAATATTCTTGTTTTTAAACTTTGCAGAGCATAAATTATTAATTCGAAATAAATGGTTAATGATGATGTTTCTAAATACCGAAAGATGCAGACATGAATTAAAATGTGTAAATAAGTTGACATTAAAACAAAAATCTTGCCGTTTGTCATAGATATCTGTGTAAAGTTTATTACCATCGATGATTATTTTTAGATCTAAAAAGTTAATTGATTGATTAGTCAGAGTATTTTGAGTTAGCTTTAAATTAGGTGGATAATTGAAGGAAAAGCCATTTTGTGAGTTCTTGTTGAGATAAAATACAATAATATCATCGATGTAACGATAAAATTGAACATCATCATTGCAAATTTGCTTTTCATAATAATAAAGATAGAGATCTGCCAAAATACTGGAGCTACAACCTCCTTGTGGGATGCCTAATTGTTGCAAATAGATAGCGTTGTTGTGGAAGATATAATTATTATGGATAACAAAGTTAAGAAGAGTTTTAAATTTTTCTGCTTTAAAATTGTAAGGAAGATTAATTTGAGCTTTATATTCTTGAAAAAGACTGTAAATGATATTACTAAGATCTGATAACTCAATATTATTGAAAAGATCTTGAAAGTCAAAAGTCATAATATTGTCTATTGAATCGAGCGATTTTATGTAATGAATTAATTGAAAGCTATTTTTAAGACAGTGTAAATTATCAACTTTGCAAGTACATTTGTAAATTTGTTTTAGAATATCCAGTAGAGCTTTATTAGCATTGTTGTTATAAGTGTTACACCCAACAGTGACAGTGCGAAATTTAATTGGAGATTTGTGAAACTTAGGTATGAGAACTATATAAGGATAATTAAAGTTATTGAAGGGAAGTTGAAGTAGTTTATAGTAATTATGTATTTTTCGGTTATTAATAATAAGGTTATTATTAGTTAAACTGAAGATGTTACTATTATTGATTGATGAGTTTAAAATAGAGAGATAGTAGGATTTACAAATAATGGCATAATTATTAGGTGATTTGTCAACATAAGTGATCACAAAGTCATCCTGTAGTGATTTGATTGAGTTAAGAAGTACAGATTTTTTAAATAACACCAGATTTGAAGAATTGATAAATAATGCATTTTTGATTTTTTGTAACACTAAAACTTTCCATTGAGTGAAGTAGGCAATAGGTTTATTATGAGTAATAGATATTTTATAAATAAATAAATCTAGGTCATAAGAAAACTGTTGAAAGATTTGTGGAATGCTAGTTTTAACTGGAAGTCTAAATTTGGTGCCAAATTTCATGAATTTTTTTAATTGATAATTATCAATAATATTGAGATTACCTGTGATAATGTGTCCATGGTCTCTGTCAATAAATTTTGAGAAAGAAGGATCATTGCATTTACAGGTTACAGTGTTAGTA
>OZ005654.1:208513994-208653994 GCA_963930645.1 Salticus scenicus
AAAGAGGTAGACTTAGATACAGAATTTCGAAAATTCTTAGAATACTGTGTAGACAATGAACAATTTTCTTTTATCAATTGACACATTTTCTATTAATTATCTGCAAAATTTAACACATTGATCCTTCGGGGATGGAACTCACCACCATTGCATTAGCAATTTGATGCTCTAACCAACTGAGCCAACGAGCGATAAGGACAACGAGCTATAAGGACTGCTGATGTATACTTTAAACTTGAGGTGCCTTATTTATTAGCGTGGCATGAAGACGAGATAATAAAATCCAATTTCAATAAAAGGTTTTTAAAAAGCTTCTAAAAAATTTATTTACTTTTATTTTGTGCTTTTTAGTAGTTAGATAAAAAGTTATTTAAAAAATTCTTCAAAAGTTATTAGGATACTGTGCACACAACGAAATATTTCCTTTTATCAACTGACATCTTTTCTATTAATTATTTGAAAAATTAACATGACACTCTAATCAACTGAGACATTAAGAGATAAGAGATACAATGAATTGCTTACATTTTTTTAAAAGTGGAAGTGTCTTGTTTTTTAGCGTGACAGAAAATACAACAAATTCAACTTCATATAATAATATATATATAAAGCTTCTAAGAATATTTATTTATGTATTTTATACTTGAAATTTTTTATTTTGAGCTTTTTTAATATCTAAAATATTTTGTGTTTTCTAATTTCTAAAAAAAAAAGAAAAACTTCATAAAAAAAAAACTCTTCGAAAATTCTTAAAATCTTGTGTAGTCAACGAAAAATTTTCTTTTATCAATTGATACCTTTTCTACTAATTATCCTCAAAAATGAATACGCCAGACTTTCCTCCACGCAGGACCTAACTCTCGGCCACCGCTTTATTAATGTGATGCTCTAACCCATGGAGCCACAAATGGAGCAGCTTATATTTATTTTAATTGTTTACTAGCATGACACGAAGACACAATGACAAAGTCAATTTCATATAAAAAACTCCTAATTAGAATTTCTAATATTGACAATAGAAATTTTGGTAATTTTATGCTTTTAAGAAAATTATTCTTTTAAAAGTTCAAATTTATTTTCACGTAATTACGAATTTGAAAACAAGAAATATTTATTTATTTATTAAATTTTAGATAAATTTGTGTAAATGTTTATACTTTTGTGTATGGATAAAATTATAGATTTAAAATGAGTGTGGTAATAAGAAAACTACATGTTTCATGATTACAGCATTACATTTCATTATTCTACCTTACTTCAGCAATAGTTTTATAGCTTTGTTTCTTTTAACCACATTCATTTTTAATTTTTTTTGCTTCCACACTAAGCATAAATGAGACATCTTCATTAAAAAAATATATATATATATCTGTTTTTAAGTTTATATTTAAAATATTTATGCATTTACAGTCAAAATTTTCTTTTATTTCATTACAAAGTAATTACATAGAGAATATGCACAACACAGAATATATGATCATCTGACATTGTTGAATTTTCCTTATCATTCAGGGTAAGAAATACTCTATTCACATAGAATATTAATAAAATTACTATTTCATTTCTATAATAAGAGGACCCTTTACTTATGGTTACAGGAAGCCAAAGCCAATGTTTGTCTATGGGGAAATAAACCCTTACTCATACCTGCCAACCTGCGACAGACGAAAATAGGAGTATTCATGCTCAAAAACTAGAAGATTTCACAAAAAAAAAAATAAATAAATAAATAAATAAATAAAAGGAAGATTGATTAAATTGTATAATAAAATACACTGTTTTGTTATAATCAACATGTACACATTATGTACTTCAATTTTTATTCTAATGATAATTGAAATACTTATATACGTAAGTATTTCTGAAGTGTTTTTTACTAATGTAATTTAATGACAATAATTTGAGCTTGAGAAGGAAAAATGGCAATAATTTATTCTATTAGAAGTCTGCATTGTATGACTCCTATCTTGCATTTTCGGTTACTGGAGTTATATAATCTGCATAAGAACTAGCATAGTTCTTTTGTTTGATGATACAACATTTGAAACTTATTGGATAACAATCAGATTCAACAAGTTCAGTAATTAAGTCTTGGAAAAAAAATGATAATAATAATAAATAAATAAATAAATAATAAAAATAACATGTGAGAAAAATTGTGCACTTCTACTGCTTTATTGGTATCAGAACTTAAAAAACAAGTTTATTAATCCTTTTATTGTAGATTGAGAAAACTTTAACATTGTTTAATCATTGATTGTTAGCTGAAGATGGAGAAGCGGAGGGGGAAATAATTCCTGAGTGAGAAATATTAAACAATTCTACTTCTTTATTTTTAGAATATCATAACGTAAGTTTAAAATTAATATTGACTTTTATGTTGCGGATGGAGAAAGATTTTAAAAAAAAAGGGGGGGGGGGAATAAAAAAATAATTACATGAGTGAGAAATACTGTATATCTGTTTTTTTATATGTTATATCTTTTATATATATTGAATATATTCTTCTATATATTATAGACTCTCATAAAGCAAGTTTAAAATGAATATTGACATTTATATATTGATGGTGAAAGTGTGAGAAAAGAAATGCTTCTGCAGAGCATTTAAACACTGATCATTACTTATTGGAGCTTTCTCTTTTTAAATAAACTACATCTGCAACTTTTTTAAAAGTGAAACTAATTAATAAAAGATTAACTTAAAAATTGGAAGTCTTCCACCCAAATCAGAAAGGTTGGCATGCATGTTTACTATTACTTATTAACCACTAGCAGGCTTTGCCCACTTCGCTGGTCACTATATTTAAATGAATTAAAAAATGAATCAATATTTTTTATACCGTTCTATAAATTAAAACTAAAAAGAAAATACAATGAAATTGCTTAAAAATTTCGCTTCATGCCACCGTTGCCTTCAGCAGAGACTTCTTCACCGCAATGTCTTGGTACTGGATAATTTAACTTATAGAGATGTCAATAACACAGGAAATACTGCATTAGTCATTTTCTTTTTGATAATAAACAGAACAGAAAATGTAGAATATTTTACATGGAGCTATTTTGTATAATTAGACCAATTTAAAAAAATGCTTTACTTTTTTTTCCTACTCGTATTACAAAAATATTTAAAATAAAATTGCGAAAATTTGCACAAAAACATTGAAACAGCTTGGACCTCTTGGCGGAATTTGAAATTTGGCACTGTAGCAGCTCGAAAGTTTCTTGCCAAAATGTTTACTTGTGCATTTGCGATACCCATATCAACTCATTGCTGAAATTACAACAAAATTATAAATAATTATAAGATTAAAAAAAACCTTTTTATATACCATGTTTTTAAATTTTCTGTTGAATCTTATAGCTATAGAACTACATTATTACTTTATCAATGTGTAGAAAATTTTTAAAGTGATAATGACGTCAATTTTTGTGAGATGCATAATTTAACTTTTTACAATTTTTTAACGTTCACATTTAATTAAATGTATTTATTTTTATGTTGAAAGAAAATGAACTTGTATTATTTATTTATTATTATTATTTTTTTTTTTTTGCAACAATTAAATTATAGCTAATATTTATTTTCATATTTTAATTAATTAAAAGAAAATTTTGCAACGTAATATCTTTAATAAATCTAATAACTTGATGTATATAGTATCTTCACAAAAAATGAACAGTTTTAGAGCTCTTTTAAAAAAGTATAACATTTATGCAGTATTTTTTAAAAGAAATTCATCAGTTTTTACTAAGGAAAAAAAAAAAATGGCCAACTTTCATCACCAAGGTAGTTAAATCTAGACTAATCAAAAATAGGAGTGGTCCACCTGGATGCGTTCTAATGACAAACTCTTTGCTTTATTTATATAGACTACATATTTTATAATTTCATTTTCATACTCTGGAAATTTACAACTATTAAACCAGTTACCGTTTTCTAAAAAAATATTACTTTTTTTTAAACACCTTATTTTGAAATTCTAAAAGGCAAATTTTCAGAAAGTGAAAATTTGCATTTTACCGATTTAAATTAAATTTGAAAAATTACTAGAAATTAATTTTTGGAAAATAACTAATTTGACAGTTGTGAATTTTATAAATATGAAAATGGAATTTTAAAATATGCATTAGTTAATAATTTATAATGGAGATTATTTTCCCATGGACTAACTTTGGCTTTGGTTTTTGGAAACAATAAACAGAGAGTAAGAGTCCCCTTGAGAGTGTACAAAAACTACCTTACTGATAGTCGAAATCCATGTTATTCAATGGAAAAATTTATTTAAACAATTACTTATTACCTTATATATCATAAAAAACGGCAGTTTTTTGAGTGACGCAGCAAAGCTCAAACAAAGCTTAGCAGCGACACTCTATTATACAGCTAATTTAACATCAAAGGAATTTGGAAACGCCGACATTTAATATCTCAGTAAATTGGAGATATTCTGATCTAATATTTTCAGAATATTCTTTTGTCTTCTGCATGATGCTATCCTGAAAGTTTCACACTTCAACATTGTATATATTTTGAGATCTGGAGTTGCAATTTAAGACTTCAAAGGAAAAATGTGTTTTGTGTGAGTTTTTTTTCTCGAAAACGGCTCGAAGAAATTTTATGAAATTGATATACGATATTAATTTATTTTGTCTGAGACGCATGACGTTCTCCGTTTTTCCCAAAAAACTCTTGTTTCTTAGATAATTTAGCTTGAAAATCGAACTATTTTTCCTCCGCCATGCATGGATTTGAACCGCAGATTCTCAGAATTCAGAACAGGCGTCATTCGGTTTTCTGAGGCTGTGGTTGGTTGGTCCAATCTGAATGCAGTCAATAAAATATTTAGATTTTTTTTATTAAATGCAAAAAGGAAACTTCATTGTTTGTTTTAAATACTTATTATATATATACTAAATTAAATTTTACTTAAATATTTCTTTCTTTTTTGTTATGAAGGAAATTATTTGATTTTAAAATTTCACATTTCGCCAAAATACTATTTAGATAATATTTCAAATAAGGAAATATTTTGTAATTATATGTATTCTATTTAATAAGTATTCATAATAAATTTATAATTTTTTAAGAGAAAATATTTCACATTTTTTTCCCGATTAATTTTTTCCGACGTAAAACCCAACTAATCAATCAACCAATTAATTTTTTTCATCATTCATGTATTCATTCGCCGCCTCTGATTGGTGTTTCCTTCCTGCGCTCTCTGACTGGCTGAGGCTGTTGTGGTTTTATTGTACAAGGCGTTTGCGGGAGCGGACCTCCTCTCAATTTGCGCATGCTCCAATTTAGAGAAGAATTTCGAAGTATTATTCAGAGACAGGGTTCCCACTCTTAAAAAAGAAAAAAATTCAAGGACTTTTCAAGTACTTTTCAAGGCCTATTTGAAATTTTTGAAGGACTAGGGGAAAATCACAGAACGCTAGGCATATACACAAAACTATAGTAACTACTTTCACTAGTAATATTTTTTTTTATAATTAGAATAACTTTGCCTGTTTTCCTGACACATTTTTGATGGATTGACCTAATTAACTTTTACAAGAGTCAAAAAACGATTAGTTCAAGATTTGGAATGATTATGATTATTCCAAAGTTTTTAGGTTTGAGTCCTGGTCTAGTCACTTTCTGCTCAAAATTAATGACCAGTCTATCAAACAGGTATGAGACTGGCAAAAAAAACCCCAAATAAGCTGAAACTATATGCAAAAGCAAGACAATGAAATAAGAATTTTATGACAAAATCATTATATTAGACAATGACGTGCACATGTGGAGATGGAGATAGTTTAGCCTTGACAGAATTCGCGCTAAGCCAGTCTATTGCAGTGGAAAATTCAAGGATTTTCAAGGACTTTGCACAAAATTCAAGTACTTTCAAGGGCCCTTGAAAAAGAAAATGAAATTCAAGTACTTCTTAAGGACTTTCAAGGACCGTGGGAACCCTGTGAAAAATTTTGGCGCCATCTTTTAACTTAATATAGAGTTACTATAAAAACGAGTGTGATCGCTTTCTCATTATTGATTCTATATTTTTCTTTTGTAATTCGTAGTTCCTTTCTAAATTTTTATTAATTACCATTCTCTCGCTCTCCTTTTTTTTTTTTTTTTGAATTGAGTGATGTAATTCTGGTGCGCTAATTTTTTTTTTCCCCTATTAAGACAAAATGGAAAATAAAAGGATTACTCTATATTGCATTACAAGAAATTTATATATATTAAATAAGAAAGGCTTGCTCATGTATATTAAAATTTAATATTTGAAGTATCATAATCAGAGGGAAACGTATTTATTTAAAAAATGGAAGATAAACATATTATTGTTAAAATGACTAAATTATTATTATTATTATGTATTATTATTTTGTTCTTAATGAATGGCAGTCTATAATCAATTGCTGTATAAATAACAATAAAATCATTAAAATGTACTTCAATTTTATTATTTTGCTATTAGGCAATTTATGATTTTTAAATAATTAAATGTCCATTATGTATTTCTACCAGTAAAACAAGAATATTTCGCCCCCCCCCCCTACACACAAGCACTTCAGATATTAATAGTTTAGGTTAATGAAATTTCCTTTTACATGATTTTAATTTTAAAACCAATTATAAGCTGTTTTTTTTTTTTTTTTTTTTTTTTTATTAAAGAATTTAAAAAGAAATAAAGAAAGTATATATTATTTCTTCGGTGCATTGCTGAAAAAAAAAAAAAAAAAAAAAAAAAGAACAGAAAAAGAGGGGGGATAGCAGAATATATTAATATAAACTAAACTTTGTCTGCATCTAATTATTCTTTAAAAAGGAATTGAAATTTGATTTATCAAAATAAATAATCGTTAATAAATGAAAGTATTTTTGTAAAATTACATGAATATTATATGATCTGCCATCTTGTTTCGAGTGCCAGCTATTTGAAATATTCAAATTCTCATTAAAAAGGTATTTATGATCCAATTTACTTAAAACTCCATATATACGAAGCCCTCATTAATATTTCCATTAAGTCCATTAATTAATTGTAGCCGCCATTTTTAAATAAAATGGCAGTTACATGATAAGAAAAAAAAAATCTACTCTTTCTATGAGCTGGAAGGACTTGATCTGTTGATCAATAACCCCTAAAAAGTAATGATATCAGAACAAAAACCCTTAACGGGTTAAAAGTTTGTGACGCAGCACTTTATTTCGATATGAATTGGAAATATGGGTCTTAAAAATAATGATATCAAATTTTGAGTGACGCTTTGCTATTAATTGAAATATACATAGATTTTTCTTATTTCATAATTTGCCTTTTTCTTCTATTTATATTTACATCACAGTACATTCATAATATTTTCAACTTCAACGTGAAAAAATATATAGAATTTACTCACTGATGCTTTTTCATTTGCATCTCGTGAATTCAAAATATGAGTTTTAAAAGAAATGATATAATTTCAGTGACGCCTGAGTGTTACTTTAAAAAGATTTCTTTTTAGATTCCATAACAATCACTTTTGTTTTCTTGAATAAAGTGTATTTACATATTGAAATAATGATTTTAATTTTTAAATATACTGTCAAATAATCAAACTTTCACTCAATGTACATTATAAATTGAAGTTATCTAGTTCAATAAATTGATTTGTCTATTGCGTCACGCTATCCAAAACTGTAAGTAAAATTTATGTAAATGTTACTTTGCACACATTTTCACTGTTAATACTATGATACAAAGAGATTGTGTGATGCAAAAAGAAAACATTTGCAGAAATTTTACTTGCAGTTTTGGATAGCGTGACGCAATAGACAAATCAATTTATTGAACTAGATAACTTCAATTTATAATGTACATTGAGTGAAAGTTTGATTATTTGACAGTATATTTAAAAATTAAAATCATTATTTCAATATGTAAATACACTTTATTCAAGAAAACAAAAGTGATTGCTATGGAATCTAAAAAGAAATCTTTTTAAAGTAACACTCAGGCGTCACTGAAATTATATCATTTCTTTTAAAACTCATATTTTGAATTCACGAGATGCAAATGAAAAAGCATCAGTGAGTAAATTCTATATATTTTTTCACGTTGAAGTTGAAAATATTATGAATGTACTGTGATGTAAATATAAATAGAAGAAAAAGGCAAATTATGAAATAAGAAAAATCTATGTATATTTCAATTAATAGCAAAGCGTCACTCAAAATTTGATATCATTATTTTTAAGACCCATATTTCCAATTCATATCGAAATAAAGTGCTGCGTCACAAACTTTTAACCCGTTAAGGGTTTTTGTTCTGATATATATATACACATATATATTAGTCTGTTTGCACATTCAGAAAATTCACAATTGTTAAATTTCTTCTTGATTTCAAAAAAATTTATTTTTTAAGCTTTTAATATTTTATTTTGAAGCTGTAAAGTGAGAAAAATAGTTTTTTTTTTTTTTTTTTTTAACTTTTAAGTGAAATAATCTGAATTTAAAAATATCATTTTGGGGAAAAGGGAACAAATTTAAAGGCTGTGAATTTTATGAATAAGAAAACAGAATTAATATTAGATTATAATATTAATATTAGATCATAAGTAATTTTATAAACAAATTTCCTCCTAGAATAACATGAGCTTTGACTACTGATGGGAATAGGTATTGTACACTTCTAAACAAATAACAAATGTACGGATTTAATAAAATATATATGTTGTTTTCTCAATAGATTTAATAATTTTCCAATTTCATGTTATGTACCTTTATAGGTGCAATATATGCTTTCTTTGCTACAACAGAATATGAATATGATAAATATAAAATAATGTGAATTTAAAACCATTTTGCAATGACGATGTGTATTAATCAAACAACAATAAAATTAAAAATATATATATTAAAGGAGTTACAGTTGAAGTCTCTCTCCAAAAATAAATTTCTATTGTTTAGTTGAAATTATCTACAAGAAAAATGGCAATTTGGATATTCATCCAAAAATTGTTTTTTAAATAACTATAATTATCACATATGAAACAAACATAAGCAAGCAAAATTATCAATTTGTAAAAAATTGTCAGCAGTTTTTCCTATCTAATTTGTATAAAATTTTATTTCCACACTTTTATTTAAAGATTAGAACAAAGAGTTTTCAGAGCAATGAACTCAATTTACAAATTTTGAAATTACAAGTAAAAACTAGTTCACATAGGTTTACTCCATCATACATTTGTTCCCATAAATTTCTACTACAGGACAAACTATAATCATCGATCTCCATAAATCAAGTTTATGTGAAATACTGCTTTATTGGGTCATGTTAAGAAAACCTTTCTTACAGCTTATAAAGTTTTCAAAATAGAATTTCCATAGTCAATTTTCATAGCCAGTTATCTTAAATGATATTTTAAAAGTGATTTGATATCTTTACAATGAAAATATTCCTTAAAATTAGCATTTATGTGAAAAGGAAATAAATAGGTTTCTTGCTAGTGTCATAAGTGCTATTTAAAAACTGGCCATCCTCTCTGCAATAATTTATTCTTCAGATATAGTGTACACAGACTAACACAAAACCGATTTTGTGATTTTTGGATTCCTCACACCTCAAAACGTGTAAAAGCATAAAAAAATGAGGTAAAAATTTCTCATGATTCCTGGGGAATTAATAACATATACTCATATATTTAACATACAGAAATAAAACACAAATAAGTTCATAAAATTAAAAATAAAAAATGGCAAAAGATTCTTTTTTTTTTTTTTTTTTTTTTTAAATAAATATATATATATTTTTAAAGCTTAAATATAGCAGTATTTTGACAATTTACACGATTTATTTTCTTGAACTAGCAAATATTTTTCACTCTAATAATAAAAATCTCAGATATTTCATATAAAGAAATAAAAAAAAAGACAAAGTGTTATTTAAAATCATAAAATTTGACTAATATACAATTTAGGGAAAAAAAAAAAAAAAAATCATCCAGAATTTATCCTTCACAGGTTTAAAAACTCATTTATATTCATATATAAATACACAGAACACACACAAATACACACAGAAAATACATTTCACTATAACCAAATAGTCACAAAATATTTTAATATATTCATTCCATAAAAAATAAACATTCTTAGCAAATCAAAAATATCCAGTTAAAATAAATCTTAATTTTTAAAATATCATTTAAAATTACAAATACAATGAAAATATGGAAAATACATTCAGAGATATAATAGATATTATACTGACCATCACTAAAAAAAGAAAAGGTATCAAAAGTATATACAATTAAAGTAATCACAGGAAATAATAATAAATGGCATAAAAAAATATTCTTCACAATTTTTACTACTCTTATAATAATTTCATTTTATCCCTCATTTACAACATACTAACACATTCAACATGTATAGCTTTTCTTGATTATTTAAAACAGAAAAACAAAATTTATTTTCATGCATTTCCTACTAACAGGCATTTTTGTAACAGGTCACTGTATTTAAATGAATTTTCAAAATAATTTAATCATTATTTTTTAAATTTCTTTTTATAAAGGAAAACTAACAAAAAAAATAAAAAATAAAATAAAAAATAAAATAAAAATAAAATAAATAAAAAATATTAAAGCCATTTAAAACCTTGCTTCAGGTCTTTGCTGCATTTGACTGCGTCTTTCTTGCCATCACTATGTTGGATGGGATGGCCACTGCTTACAGCCTGGCCAATTTAATTGTAGGATGTTAATCGGACAACAGGTGGCACTGCTATTATTTCAAAACTATGACTTTATAGACAACTATACCTCAACATGAACTGAATGTTTTGGTATCATGTATTGAACCAAGTTTTTCCAGCCTATGCTGTTATAATAAAATTATACATAAAACTGGGTAATGGTGAATTCATGAAAAAATACCTGAAATTTTCGCAAGAAAAAGTTTCTGTAGCAAAAACAACACACACTTTACTGCAGGGAGGTCCAATTCTCTCATTATGAAAAGCATTAATTTTAATTAGGTTTAATAAGTCAGATGAAATTGATATCTTAGCCTTATTTTATGAATTTAATTATCAGAAAGCTGGAATTATGATATTGAAAATGAAATAAATACCTGTAATCAGGTAAATTACCTTAACGCAATCACTCTTGGTAAAATAAAATAACAATATTATTCATCATATTATAAAAATTATATATAAATTTAAACTAAATTTAGTTTAATTTTTCTTTTATACTACCTAAAATGTTACATCTTATTTAATTTCAAAAAATCTAATTATTACTTCTCTTAGGAAAAGATACCACCAAACTGAGAAAATTTTTCCCATTCAAAATGTTTTTTTTTTTTTTTTTTTTTTTTTTTTTTGGGGGGGGGGGGGGGAAAACTGAAGTATTTTTTCTATATTGAAATTGTGATTATACATAAACTATATTTAATTATATAATTTAATACAAAAAAAAAAAAAAAAAAAAAAAAAAGTATAGTAATAGTTGCTAAATAAAACAGATGATTAAAACAAAAAACACGTAATTTGAATAAAGTTTAAGAAAATGAAGAAATATGATTAATAATCATGTTACAACTTAGAAACAACAATCCTGCAGATATTGTTAACATATGTTATATATAATTGTAGTTTTAGTATATTTTGAGCAACTGTTTCCTTAAATAAGTACGCTAGATCTGGATAAAAATAATGAGAGAGAGAGAGAGAGAGAGAAAGAAACACATTCCCTTTAACAAACATATATATTTTATAATAATTTTGTTCTATTTACCATAGACATTTCACAGATGTCTTTCTACCAGGAAAAGTATATTCATTAGTACAAGACTCAATAGATGTGCAATACGTACATTGTTTGTTAGCTCATTAAAAAAACAAACAAAAAAAAAACATAATTGCTAATAATAATAATTTATTTGGCACTGATTCTTTCACTAGTTTTAATTTTTTATTTACAAATATACAAGAAGTTGTTCTTCACATGTGGGAAAGAAACAACAAAAAAAAAAAAAATTTATTAAAGTCAATTAATTTAACCCGTTGGCAAGATCTTCCTCTTTTATCTTAATTAAGACTTAAGAAGAAAAATTTTTTAAAGTTTCAAGCTTCTACTGGAAGCTACAGAGATGCGGTGATAAAACTCACGAAACGCTGACATTCCTTTTCAGCCCTTTAACACATTCGCTGCTGATGTCACGTGACTGCCATAAGAAACAATACTTCACATCACGCACTAGTGATCGGCAGCAAATGTGTTAAAGAGTTAAATTTCATAAGTTTCTCCCTTTGGCTTTAATTGGAACCTTACAGAAACTTTTTCACTAAATTTCAAGCTTCTACTGGAAACCTCTGAAAAGATATGATGATAAGGCTGAAAAACTCTGACATCCTCTTTTGGGTTAAATTTCAGAAGATTCTTATCTTTTACCTTAGTCAGGAACTAAGAGGAGACATTTTTCTAACTTTCAAGTTTCTATTGGAGACCACTGCAAAGAAAAAGGTTAAAAAACTTTGACATTCCCTTTCAATCCCTTAATGGTTAAATTTTGTTAAATCTACCTCTACGTCAAGAAAAAAACCTACTGACCCAAATGTCTTACGTTTTCGTTACAGCAGTTTTGATTTGCCATTGATAGATAAACCAATGAGTGATATTTCACATTTACACACACACATACACATATATATATTATAGAAACTTTTTAAAAATTCCTCTATGTTGTAATAAATAAATTTAATCAAATTTATCACATAAAGATAGCACAAAATAAATATCAAATAGATGTCCATTTAATTAAATAGAATAATTAATGAGAAATAACAGCTAGTCTTATTTAAGGGTGAAACTACTCAACATGCAAAAATCCTGAAAATTGCTACTTGTAATGAATGGCATGAGAACCCTTATTAATGTTAAATTATATGACTAATGTTAAAATTATATATTTATACCTATAATAAGTGATATTTGGAGAGCTCTTAATGCATTATATGGCAAATTAAACATTCAAAATAAAATATTTCTTTAAAAACAAAATAATTCATAGCAAATTTTTCAAAAACCCTGAAAGTGGTAGTCCCTGAAGTTTCACCCCTGCTTATTGTTTTAATACATTTTTTTAACTTTTTCTTTTTTCAAAGTTTTACTTTTATTCCCAATACGGCAAAGGCATTAAAGTGAATACTATATTTAGAATTTATGAGAATGAAGCACACAAGGAGCATGCTATCAAGAGGTTTCTTTTATAAAGATTATTTGTTACATTGAAAGTTTATGCATATAAAATGAATACTGTCACATTAACTTTGCAACGCATACCATTGGCTAAGAGCTCTTTTCCTCATTTCAGACTATTCATTCTTGCATCAACTTGGCAAAACTATGCCATTCACACTCGAAATAGTCCAATTAGTGTTCATAAAAAAGATCATAGATGCATGCATTAGTAATTCTGTAATTGAAATCAAAATATAACTTTTGTAATCAAAAGCTAATTTTGATCTTAAAAAAAAAAAAAAAAAAAAAAAAAGTGCAATGTAGGGTTAACTATTAATATTATTAAACTATTTAACTACATAGGTTTGATTTTCACAGTGTTCAGTTATACTGGTTATGATATTTTTAGGCTATTATAATATGTTTATGTTATATTTATGTAGGAGGTTCTCACAATTAACAAAGCCAATGTTGGGTGGGTGTGGCAACCTCACAGCTGAAATACACAATTGACACAGCTTATAAAACGAATGGTGAAACTCTCCAACATAGAAAAACCCTGAAAACTTACTTGCATAGAGAATGAATAGCGAAAGGAGACTTTTTAATGATATATATAATTGATATTTGGAGTTTTTAATACATCATAAGGCAAATTAATTATTGTAAATAAGAAACTTCTATAAAAGCAAAACAATGTAATGTAACATTCAGAGACAACAAAAATTTCAAAAGCTCTGAATTAGGGGTAGCCACTGAAAAATTTCACCCCTGTAGTAAATAATAAAACCTAAATAAGAATGGAAAAAATGAATAATAATAAATATAAGTAATCATATGATAAAATATACTTAAACAGCATTATGCTATTTAAGAAAATAAGCAATCAATATAATTATTTAAAGAAAAAAAGAAAACTTTTAGTATTTACATAAACTGATTGAAATTTTATGAAAATTACTTAAATGATATTTTTTAATTAGTTTGAGAAAGATGAAGCATTGGCATAGAACTTAATGATTATAAAATGAAGTATACGTCTCTAACTGTATTTGATTGGCATGATGAGTACGATAATGTTTTTGACAGTGATCTTTTCTTGTAAATGATTGAAGACAAATTGGACAATTAAAAGGCTTTTCTCCAGTATGAGTATTATAGTGTCTGGTCAAATGTTCTCTTCGTCTAAAAGATGTGCTACAAATAGGACAATTAAAAGGTTTTTCTCCAGTATGAGTGAGTAAATGTGTATTTAAGCTGGAACAAGAAATAAAACGCTTCCCACAAAATTTACAAATATATATATTTGGAAATGAATTATTTTGATTTTGTACTAGTGCAACTGGAAATATTTCTAATGCTGGGTTCACTGCAGGCACATCAACTCCTATAAAATTAAATGAAATATAAATAAATAAAAACAAATAGAGGGAAAATCCTTTAATATGCAAACAGAAATGAACAAACATTGTAATGAACTCTGACATGCATGCACATTAACAAATCTTTGATTTTGCAATAACTTTGATATAAACATTACACTATAATTATTCAATTTTTAGTAGATTGAAATGGTATTCACATTATTATTATCAAACTTACAGTAAAATATTTAATTCACACAAGTTAAAATTACTACAACAAGGTTTCTAACAAAATACAAAATTCCTAACTTGATACAATATAAAATAATTCAAGAAATTAGTTCCTATGAAAGCTGCTTCAGGGCTTCTCATATTTGATTTTTGTCAAATCTGTAGAAAATAACATCATCATTAAGAAGCAATTTATATATTTAGATATAAAAAATGAAGGAAAAAAAAAAAAAAAAAAAGTAACATTTTTATTGTTTGTTGGAAAAAAAAAAAAATCAAGCATTCATTTATATATTGAAAATTTGTAATAAACAATTTTACTAATAATACTTTTATTTAGGTTAGTAAGTGACTCCAGCTTAATCTAACATCAGGTTGAGAGTGCTGGCAAGCTGGAATTTGCAAGATCAGGTTTTTCACTGGAAACAGGCCGGAGGTGTCTGCTAGGGTGAAGAGAAAGTATTGTAAGCACATACAAGAAGAAATTTGACATAGTCCAGGGTTCACATTAAAGGGTGGGATTTCAAGAATCCCACTCAGAAATATATCACAAGGGGGAGTTCCTCCCCCCACCAGATTTTCACATTGTTCGACGAGTATTTCATCCAATCTACAGGTGCATTGGGTAATATATAAATACTTTGAAGCATCTGATCATTTGTTTTTTAAACTTCTACAGAATTTTTTGATTTAAAGAAAGTGAAAAAATTGAATAATCAAGCAATTCTTAATTCTAAAGTTTTGTTAAGAGAATATATAAAGAAGTGTATGTTTTATTAACAAACAACTACAACAAACAACAGCTGAAAATTGCAATTTTATTTGAAATAATTTTGGTTATTCCAGTTACTGTACTACTATTGAGCACTCTTTGAGTAATCAAAATCAAATAAAAAATTAATTTTGAAATAGTTTAAGAGATAAGAACTTGAGCAATTCCTTCTGCATTTTTGACAAAAATTTAGATTCTAAATATTAAAAAAGCAGCATCACTCCTCAAACATAAAATCAGAAAAGGGAAAAAAAAGTTATTAAACCTTCATTTACTTCCCATTTACTGGATTTTTTTTTTTTTTACAATTGTTTAACTTGCATAGTTGTAATTTTGAAAAAGATATCCACAAAATGTAAACTATGTAATTTCTGACTTAAATTTGAAAAATCCCACTTAAATTTTTTGTTAGAGAGGGAAAATCCCACTCAATATTTTTTCCTAGTGTGAATCTTGCAGTCAGGATTTCCACAACACATTAACAATCTGGTAGTGTTTTTATCACAGCCAGAATTGCTTGAAGCAATACATAGGGTTGAGGGCGCTGCAGGTTTCATCTAGTGGGAGTTGTGCTACAGTCAGAATTTTCATAAATTGTGAATCAGTTGTCCATTGAAATTAGCAAGCTATAAAAAATTGATGAGTAGTTTTTACAGTATTTTATAGCAACACATTTAAATTACTATTTCTAGACAATATGACATAGCTAAATTTGAAGTTTTATAAGTTTTGCTTGAATTCTTTTGAAAACAAATTGTTCTGTTGTTTTCTAATGTGTTTTATTAAATTTTTTGCAAATACTTTAACACATCCTTTTTTTTTTGTGATGTACATGTGTTAACTTTTCTGCAGGAAGCAATTTATATAGTAGAATATTTTCTAAACGATGATATAAAAAACAAATTGAAATATAATAAAATAAAACACCTTATGAATTATCTGTTCATAACCGATATATATTTGACAAACAATTCCACTCTTTCACAAACATTTTTATGCTGTTGTATCCTGAGTTATGCAAAATTATCATATATATTTTTACCAAACATTTGATTATAACAATGAAAACTATAGAATATCTGCATTATATTTAGGGATAAAAATTAAAATTTCATTCATAGGCAAACAACACAGGAAAAAGAAAATCACAATAAATATTTATTTTATATTTCATTTCAATGACTGATAAAAGACAAAAGGCAATAAAAATTCTCTTTTTTAATGACAGCTTATTAGTAAATATATATCCTAAATACTTCATTTGCTCAAAAAAAAAAAAAAAAAAAACAGTAAAAATTAAAGTTAATTAATTTACAATAGTTTTATATTAAGTTTCATACATACATATACATCAATATATAGATTGTGTTTACACTTTTTTATAACAAATTTGAAGGAATAAAAATAAAGATCAATCCCTTTAGTTGAACTATCATATTGATATAGTTTTCTTAAAAAGTAAAGTTAATTCTGTACCCTGGAAGTAAAGAGCACAATGTCCATTTTTTTTTTTTTTTTTTTTTTTTTTTTTTTTGTGAAAAGAGTTAACACAATGTTTTTTATGTTTAGTTTTCTTTCATTACATTAGTATATTATGTCATTAGTAATGTGTTAGGTATCACTAAGCATTTACTGCTAGTTGCAAAAGAAGTTCATTTAAACATGCATTTAAAGTTGAAAAAAAAAAAAAAAAGAAAGAAGTTGCCTTTCTGAAAAATTACATTTTTGTGACATGGTGGGGTACAGAATTTAATCTACTCCTCTTCACAACAGTTTTCCAGAGTCTACTCCAACTCCCTATAATTTGAGATGGAGTTTATATCAATGCATAGTAATTCATACAAGATAAGATGGGGATATGGATAAAATACATTTATCCTATTCAGTATTAAGTCCTTCAAAATGTCTGTTTAATGGTTCAGAAAACAAGTACTATGAAAATAGAGAATAAGAACATTAGAAAAATATAATAAATAATAAATATGAGTACGAAAATTCATTATTGAAGAATATAGATATTTATTTTTTAGAAATAAGCAACAAACATTTCAAAAGTTTCCGTCCCCATCCGATAATGACATCTTTTGTCCAATCATCATAATTCCCGATATGTTTTTAATGAATTCTCATTTATTATGACAGATACTATTGGATCTGTCCAAATCAAAAGACTTGGTGGGTCACAAGAGAAATACAGTTTATTCTGGCTAGCCGCATTATGTATGTCCCATCTATCTGTATATATAGGTAAAAATTTGAAACTGAATATATGAATATTTAATTTTTTATTTTTATTCTTAAACAAATAATAAAACAGTTCAATAATATATGATTTGCAATAATCATTCTGATACTTGTTTCTTATTTTTTTTACTCATTTAACTACTACCGTAACCATCCCTGGTGTTTTTACTCAGAAGTGTTAGAATGGAATTAATAATTTTTGATGCATTGATAGAAGACAAAAATTTAATTTCTTGAATTCGGTCATGGACCACAGATTGGCTACCCTGGTACGCACCACTCATATCATTACACACACACATATATATATATATATAAACCTTTTTAAATATATCACAGGAAGTAGTAAGAATTAATACATTTATAACATGAGAATGCATGTATCAATCATAATATATATACATATCAACTATTCTTAAAAATATAATACTATTAAAAACATAGTAATCAATCTATAAATTTCATTGTTGCTTCATAGTTTCATAATTCTTTATCTGCTATAAAATTTTGCTTTTTTTAATCCATATGACTCCTATTCTGGTCTTGGCAGGCTGGGGGAGTGTTGCCGGCATGAAACTAGTTTAACCCTACAGGCAAGTCATAAGTCTTGCTGCCTGCCTCCTTCCTTCCTTTCTTTCTTAAATTAATTTATCATAAATTTTGATTTGGTTTCTGTTTTTCTGTTAAGATTTTGTTGTGTTATTATTACATATATATATATATATTTTTTTTTTTTCAAGGAAAAAATCAAGATAGCACTTATTTTAATGGTGATTTTTTTATAAAATGAATCTGTTGAGATAAAGAAAGGTCATTTTATGTGAAGTCCAGGTCTTGGAGATAAGTACCTACATTTTTTAACATATCATTTTTATTTGTGTTTGAACAAAAAATAACTATTCAATTACTGGAAAAAAAAAAAAAAAAAAAAAAAAAAAAAACTTTGATCTATATTTCTAAATTGTAACACAATTCTAAATTTACACAAGTCTATATTGTACCATATGTTTATATACTTACATTTTATATATTACTTTCTGAGGAAATTAAAATTTGTCAATTGAAAATATGTATAGAAATTTTTATATCTTTAACTGCATTTATAACTCTTTAATTGCCATATTATTACTTTTTTTTTTTTTAATATTTTACATGCTTACTTTTATGTTATCATTTTTAATGCATACACATTATAATACATTAAACTTTACATTCAGAAACACACATAAACAAAGAAAAAAAAAAAAAAAAAAAAAAATCTAAAATCCATATAGCTTCTGGTTCCAAGATGTGTGGATTTTGGGGAATGTACTGTATTCTAACTTATTGTTTCTGATTCACAAGATTTGTTTGTGTATTTAAAATACAAAAAAATTCAAAAAATAAAGTGAAAAAATGAATTTTTTTTTCTTGGCGGGAGGGGGGTGGGGGAGGTAAAAGTGAATACAGCCCCATTCACATGAGCAGTTTCAACCCGGGTCGCACCCACGTCAGTCTTCGCGAAGCTGCTCACATTCTTACTTCCCGCGTAAAAGGATGGTTAGACGTGGGTCATTTTTCCTCCGGAATCAACTCCGCATTACACTAGGGCTAATGGGGGTTGACCCGCGAATCACCCAGAATTCTTTCTGCTTCAGATTATGACAGTGAATTCACACTATGTTCAAGAGTTAAACTGCATTCTTTTTTATTTATTTTATTTTTGTATGTGTGTATTGCTCTCTGAAGTTAATTGAAGAATAATACTAGCGGAAGGAATTTAAAATAATGTGTGGATATTATTAAATGAAAAATATAAAACAGACACAGTGTTTTGTACTTTTCCTTTTTAATTTAAATTTCTAAAATTCTCAGTAAACTAAGATATAGTAAATTAATATTGTTTTACAATATGAATATTATATTTTATTTTATTTTGTAGTATAAAAGTTATTTAAGGAAAAGGTTGATATATTTTTTTCCTTTGTAAATAAATTCTTAGAATTATAAAAATTTTGTATGCATATGCATTAAAATATAACAATATTAAGTATTAATATTTTTCAAAAACTATTTAAATTAAAAAAATATATAATTAAAAATTTATATATATTTTTAATTTAATCCGGCTGAACAATTTTTAACTTTCTCTCTTGATTTTATATTATTATAATTTATTTAACAATATATTCTAAACATATTTGAATATTGCTGTCACTTTTAAATGATAAATTAATTTTTAAAAAAGGTTTTTATGTTTGAATATTAAATTTTTTCATTAAATTTTCAGCATTCAAACAATATATATATATATTAAAGAAATTAATTTATCAGTCAATCTTTAATATACATATATATATTATTTAACTTACTAATGAATCTACAAAGTAATAACCAAATGTATTTATAAAATATTGCTGAGTTGTTGTA
Organism: Salticus scenicus; assembly: GCA_963930645.1. Taxonomy (NCBI): domain Eukaryota; kingdom Metazoa; phylum Arthropoda; class Arachnida; order Araneae; family Salticidae; genus Salticus; species Salticus scenicus. The sequence goes on from OZ005654.1 coordinate 208,534,247, forward strand.
ATATTTAAAATCCATTGTCTACACTAGAGCCTGAACTGGGTGGAATGCCCTTTAGGGAGCCTTTCAAAGGGATACTAGCTCATACTCATGGGAGTTTTAGGGAAAACAACGGAAAACTATTAAGATCAGACCAACGGTGGTTCAAACCCATTACCCATATTTATTCGCCAAATAGTATGGCCAATATATCAAAATTTTTGGGGGGTCATGGACCTGGAGAGTTATAAGAAGTATATATTTTTTTCCAGGTGGGAGAAAGAGAGGCATTTTTGATTATATAAACAGAACAAATTTATAATATCTATATCTTGAGTTCATGTATAAATTTAGAAGTGGGTTAGAAATAGATAAACTATTTGGAAACATATTTGAATAATATATATATTTCATAATTGGTTTTATATTTTACCATATTAGAGATTTCATTGAAATTTTTCTTTAATAGATAATTGCATCCCATTGCTACTGTTCTTACATATATAAAAAAAATTATCGGCATATTTAATCACAAAAAAAAAAAAAAAAAAAAAAAAATTCAAGTGGTGGTGTGAGCATTAAGGCTGATTCATATTACAAGGGTTCTAGACCTAGGTGGAATGCCCTCCACAAAATTATTTTAAGAAGTTCGGATTTTAGCTTCGAATTATTTAAGAGGTTCCGTGATTTTTTTTAAAAATTGAATTTTGGTTTTAATACTTTAGGTTACAGAATATTTTTAATTATAAAAGGAGTTTTAATAATAAAATATATATGCACAAAAGTTTAATTTATAGTTTTTATTACAGATGCACAAGAATACTTTTTTTTTTTTTTTTTTTTTTTTATGAATTCTTATTTCGATGCATAATAAAAGATAAAGACTTATGAAAGATTTAATTAAAATACTTTTAAGAATATCTGTTAGTTATGATAGTGAGAAATAAAATAAGTATCTGACCTAGTATTCATTAATGTAGTAATATTACTTTAAATCTTTAAGGTATTAAAATCTAAATTAAAAATTTAATAATTTATTTTATTATTTAATGCATTTAGATTTAATATAATTATAATACATAATTTGTTCTAACTAATTTAAAATCAAAGTATCGTAAAGTTAATTATAATAACAATATAAATAAAACTAGTATCAAAACTTATTTTATTTCCCGATCCTATTTGTATCTTAATATTCAAAATATTAATAATTAAATTTCTAATATACAGCCTTTTTTCTACTCCATATAAAAAAGATACTGAAATTTTCCTGTTTAAAAAATTAAATTTAAAATGATTTGTTTGTAATATTAAATTTGTATTAACAACTTAATATAAAATTAAATAATAATAATGAAGAATAATATCCTAAAATTTAATAATGTATGTAATCCTTTTATTCTCAGCTGCTGTCAAACATGAAATTCACCTTTTATAATCCCTTTATTCTATTTTCACCTTTGACAATATCGTTTCGCTTTTTCTCTTTCATCCAAACTCATGCAACAGTCAATCAGAATTCAAAGAACGCATGACACTGCTACAGTGATTTTTAACCAGGGTTGATAGTATGAACAGCCTAAAATGTTGACTCTGTAAAACCCCGCTTTTCAAATTCCTGGGTCATTTTGACACAGGTTGAAACTGCTTCTTGTGAATGGAGCTTACATGCACATAAAGTTTAACTGTAGATCACAATTACCTGAAAAGTAAATTTATAAAATAGGTTAACCTTATCAGATAATCAAGAGTCTATTGTATTTAAAATCTTATTCAAAATGTAATTTATTAAGCACATGATGAGTAAAATAATGCCCTTTACAAGTGGATTTTCTCGTAAATGTTTTACTACAAGCAGAACATTTAAATGGTTTTGTTCCAGTATGAACGCTAAGATGCTGTGTTAAATGGGCTTTCTGCCTGAAAGAAGAATTACAAACTGAACATGTAAACGGTCTTTCTCCTGTATGTGTAAGCAAGTGCTGATCCAATTTTGAAGGAGTAAAACAGTTTCTTCCACAGAATCCACAAGTGTAAGTTTTTGAAGAAATTACATTGTTTTGATTTTCTAATTCCAGTTCTTGATGCAAACTTTGTGAAGACAATTCATGTCCTACAGATAAATAAAATAAGACTAAATTTATAAATTATTAAAAAGATATTATTAGTAGTCATACTGAAAAATATTTAATATTAAGTTATTTTAAATATCTAAAAAACATTTAAAATTAAACAAGTTAAGTTAGCATAATCATAAATACATGTATATATTTTTCTAAGTTATCTACTATTTTATTACATTTAATAATTGCACAAGAAACACTATACTTAAAATATATTTCTCTCAGCTGACAATATATATAAATTAGAAACACAAGTGGGTAAATTAGATACATTTCATATGCTTTAATTTCTTCTACAATTACAATTTTAAGAAAAATAAATACATCAATCAAACATTTACAAATTCACACATTGACGCATTCTGCTATAAAAGTAAAAGAAATGATTATAAATGCATCAATTATATAATGTTTCTCTACTTTAGATAACATAACAATAATAAATAAAGTTAACTATTTTTATTTAACATAATAATGAAGATTTTTTCCACTGTCTTGAAAAATGAAACATATATTGGGTTGATATATTAAGTTAATGCTTTTGAGACAGCATAACGTCTACACAAGCAGCTCCAGATAAAACTAGCAATTTTTTCTCTCTACTCAATGATCTCGTTCTTTAAAAACAACACCAACACAATGATAAAAGCTCTCCAAATTTCCTTACAGAGGAAACACATAAGTGAACATCATGTCACAGGAACTTTTCTACTGGTATTTTTCCTTATGTAGAGAGCAGTTGAGATTTGACCATTGACTAGATAAGACAAACTTTTGCTGAAAAGCAAAAGCAGAACTAGTTTATTTATTTATTTTTTTTTTTAATTTTTCGTACTTTTTTAGAGTTATTATTTGATGTTTCCAGGTTTTTCAGTTGTATAAGAATTCTTGCTTAATAAATTATGATGATATAAAAGCCATTCCAAATATCTTAATAAACGGAGATAAAATAACATATTTACCGTAAAATTCCGATAGTAACCCCCCTCCCGATTATAACCTCCCTCTGAAATTTGGCATCCTTTACTTTTTTGGAAAATTCCATTTATAACCCCCCCCCCTCCCTTACCTCTGGTGGCTAAGTTCGCCACTCTTTCATTTTTGCCATGAGCGTTGCAAACATACTTTTTTTAAATTCTGAAGTCTTATATGTTAATTCAGAAGCTTTAATTTGCATATAAACGTATCCAAGTGTTATTTTTACTCATCTTTTTAAAGTAAAATAACTCCAAATAAAAAAAAAAAATGTGGCGTTGTTTACATTCTTTAAACTCCAAAACGTTAACTGATATCCGCAAGAGGCTGTGGCTTTCACAATCCTGCTTATGCGATCACAACTCTTTTATAAATTCTCTTTTTAATTTTAAATCATTAAATAGCGTAATAACTCCGTTATACTACTTGCATATGTAACTTTAATTGTTATCGTTCACCCTGTTTTGTTCTTTCATATCAGTTAATAACAGTGCAATTAACTGTTTTTTTAACTGCTAGTGCTAGCGAATTCTAGACTGCTCAATTATTATTCTATGAGACTGCTTCGCTTCACGATCGCAATTTGTTTATCACATGTTTGTGTCTGTTTCTGTTATTCCGAATACTTTTTCTTTTTTTTTGCTAAAATAAAAATTTAAACTGATTAATAAAATTTAATAAATAATAATCAGTATTATTATATTGTAAATACAATTTAGTAACCATTAATATATATTATAATATTAATAAAATTAATAATACTTCTAGAAAAAGATTGCAAAACTTCTGATTATAACCTCCCCCTTTCCGAAATCGTTGTACTTTTCCGAAAACTTCCGAATATAACCCCTCCCCCAGTTTTGACAAATTTCCCCTTGAAAAAAGGGGGGTTACTATCGGAATTTTACGGTAAATCTTTTAAGTCCATACATGTTCAATTCAATACTATATTGGTCAGTCATATTATAGAGACTACAGGAATAAAACTATTGCTCAGACAGTAAGACATCTTTCGCATCATAGCAATATTTTACTTGTTTAGAAAAAGGGTTGTTACATTTATTTAAAAATTAACATTAGAAAGAATCAAGCAAATAAATATTATTACTAAATGATTTATTTTATAGGAGTTTATTTAGTATTACTAGATTTTCCATATTTTGTCTTAACAAAATAATATTTTTGATAAAAAATATAAGATCAAAATACATTAACGAAGAAATACCTACTCTTTTTTATTTGTATATATACTGTTATTCATTATAAGATGGTCATAAGAATAGTCAAAGAAATCTTTGATAACATCACTTACCTCTGCATTTCTGTAAAAAATTCTATTTGAGGGAGAATTTTATGTATGTTTAACAATATTAGATTTATTCTTAAATCAGAAAATATATTTAAATGTATTCTGAGAAATACTGCCTCTTTCTTTATTTCCCCAATCCACTTTATATCAGAAAAATATACAAAAGATTTTAATCTTGATACAGATAAAAATAAAGTTACTATTCAAAATAATTTTTTATTATTTTTAATAAATACCTTTTAATTTAAATAAAACTATTAAAAACAACATGAAAAATTATCATTTTTTACGGTGTCCTTAATGTTTATGGTTGCAGCATGCAAAGACCTTTATGTTTAACAATTTTAGATTTAAGAATAAATCAGAAAATACATTTAAATGTTTTCTGAGAATTAATGTCTCTTTCTTTTTACCCCCAATCCACTTTATTTCAAAAATATATACAAAAGATTTTAATCTTCATACATATAAAGTTATTATTCAAAATAAATTTTTATTATTTTTAATTTAACTGAAGCCATTATAAACACTGTAAAAACTTATCAATTTTTACGCAGTCCTTAATGTTTACAGTTGCAGCATGCAGAGATAATGTCAGAGACATTGAGTGAACTGGCAGTTGGTATTTGCTTCTTCGTTTCTTCTCCTTCATTGAGCATAGAGAAGAAATGACTAAAAAGTGCCAACTATCTTTCATCTATTTCAGAAAGCTTGATATTGCCTGCACCACATTTTGCCAAAATTTCAACAGATTTACCATGTTTTACAACATATAAAAGGTATTATAATTTGCAAATTTTGAAAAGTTTATTTGTAATGCTTATTCATAAAATTGTGAAATATCTATGGAACTTAGTGACAGCAAAACTCTTAAATATCTGAATTCAGGGGTAGCACTTGATAAGTTTCATCCCTAGTTCTGTACCAATATTACTTTGAATGTACTTTTTTACTTCCTTATACAAAGTATAAGGAAGTATAGTAATCCCGATTTGCGAAATGGATTTTGTATTTCACATTGCTTGAAAACGAATGATCGCTGAATGTTGCCAATTTATACGTGTGACTGTCATGATGTATAGTTGTACACCTGCAAGTGTCGTCTGAACACGAGCTCTCGTTTTAGAGATATAAGCGATTTTACACGATTTTTCATGACGTCTGTATGTGTGTGTGTGTGTGTGTGCCGCATAACTCAAAAACGGTTGGACGTAGAAAGTTGCGAATTGGTACATAGGTTTGTTATAACATATAGTTCTGCACCTCCCTTTTTGGACTTTGTATGGATTTTCCATTTTGGAGATATTTAGGAAAATTAGGTTCATAATGACCAAAAATACATTGGTTTTGGCCATAATGTATCAAAAAACGGTAATAACTCAAAAACGGTTTGGACAAATCTTGCAATTTAACTGACTTCCCGACTAGCTAGACATTTGAAACTTTCAGAAAAGCTCAGAACACGTTTACAATGCGTTTTTTTAATATTTTTGGCCAACTGTTTCCGATACCTGCTGCCTTCGGCAGCGTTACCAGTACAAATCTTGCAATCGATTTTTAACTAACTTCCCGACTAGCTAGACATTTAAAACTTCCAGAAAAGCTCAGAACACGGTGACAATGCATTTTTTAAATATTTTTAGCCAATTGCTTCGTGTCACTGCTGCCTTTAGCAGCGTTTATATGATTCAACAGAAAATCTATTTAACTAACTTCCCGACTAGTTAGAGATTTGAAACTTCCGGAATAGTTCAGAAACACGGTGAAAATGCTTTTTTTAACACTTTTATCCAATTGTTTCGGATCCGAAGTCCCCCCCCAAGGCACAACTTTGACATGAGTCCCCCCCCAAGGCACATGAGTCCCCCCCAAGGTACAACTTTGACATGAGTCCCCCCCAAGGCATAACTTTGACATGAGTCCCCCCAAGGTGCAACTTTGAAATAAGGTCCCCCAAGGCCCAACTTTGACATGAGTCCCCCCAAGGCACAACTTTGACATGAGTCCCCCCCCCCCCCAAGGATTTTAAAATGAGTCCCCTCAAGGCACAATTTTATTTATTTATTTATTTATTTATTTTTTTTACGTATGCATGCATTTTTTTTTAAATATTTTTAGCCAACTGTTTCGGGTCCAGTGACAATATTTTTTAACATTATGTATATTTCTAAAAGTGTATAAGGAAGTCATGTGGTGCCCACATCAGATTTTTAAGTTCTTGCTTTTATACAGTAAATTGTGAAAACTGTTTTTTTTTCTCCCCCTGATGAAACAACTGAATTGAATTATTTCGACTCAAATCAACCATTGTATGTTTTTTTAATTTATGATGTTTGCCCACTTTCTTTTTTGTTTACCCCTAGCTTATATACATATATTAATTATTATTACAAATTGTTAAAAATCTGTGTACATAATTTATATATTTAATTTAACTTTTTCTTCTTTTGCATGAATTAGTAAAACAAAAATACATAAACTTGTGTTTATAACTTAAAATGAAAAGTTGTATATTGTGTTTATAATTTAAACTTGTGCAGTTCCTCATCAATACATTGATATATGCAGTAAAAATATGTACTATAAAAAGTGTACACTTATAATAACTTATTCCAGGGATTGAAAAATCTATTGAAATAAGAGCCAGGCTAGAAAACATAAGTCAGGTGGGGAAAAAAAAAAAAAAAAAAAAAAAACAGGATGTTTAAAACAACATTAAGGGGAAAAATAAACAAAATAAAATTATGTTCAAAGTATATATAGTAATTTTTTGGTTATTTATCCATGAATGAAAATGGTTAATGTAGTTCTTTCTGGATTAATGTTCTTTATGTTCTTTTCACACAAATTTATCGTAAATTTAGTATACATACATTCAGATATGCTTCTCTCTCTCATTATTATTATTGTTTTTATATCAGAAAACACAGGCTTTGAAATCCATCTTTTTCTTAGGAATCAAGTCTTCCTACCACTGCTTAAGATGAAAGAAAAAAGAATTGTATAAGGGAAAAAAAAAAACAGTTTTGTTGAATTTATTTTTAGCTAGATTTACCCTTAATAAGAGAGAAAGAAAGAAGAATAAATAAAGATAAGAGAGAGAAATGGAGTTTTTATTTATTTATTTGAAAACAAATTAGTCACTTAAAATGTAATTGCCATGACCTGGCAACTAGGATTTTTCAAACCCTGACCTAGGTGGTCTTTTTAGACAACTAAATTTTTATTGCAATGTTAAACATTAGCTAATTTAGAATTTCAGCAATTTAAAATAATGAATAGCACAATGAATGTAAAATAAAAAGATGCATAAATGGGAGAATATAGAAATAATTTTCTATGCTATTGTAAAAATATGGTAATGCACAAATATAATAAAATAAAAACAGTTACATATATTTATTGATTAAACTATACACACAACTGCTTATATACTACATTTAATACATTCTTATTAAAAAGAAATAATAATAATAAAGGATAATTAAATTTATGTGAATTATATATTTGTTTTTTATATATTTACAACTCAAAAAAAAAAAAAAAAAAAATACAAAAGACATTAGTTGAATCCCACAATAGTGAAAACAAGTTATTATGATTATTGGAATTTAATAAGTAAAAATTTTATCCCTGATAAAATGTGCTGAAAAATATCTAAAGTGTATTTTATTATTAAGAGGATGCCAGGAAGGAGATCTGGTATTAATAATAATTTGAAGAAATCAATAATAATAATAAGTCAAATTCTTTGGGCAATATTGAAATTAAAATTAAAATAATGAAACTAAAGGATAAAAAAAAAGAAGAAATCTTGTGAAAATAATTGTTTATGATGAATTTAACTTTTTGGGGTAAAATTATTAATATTATACTTACGAGAAAACCATTTTTTCCCCCCACTTTGCACACAAAATCTTATTTTCACAGGTTTTAGTATATTATAATTATAATAATAATTTAGAGTAAAATCAAGTACAGCAAGAATTTTAAATTATTCAACAATTTTGAGTATTCTCATTAGAAAAGAAACAATAAAATAATACATATTGGTGGAAAATAAGTTGAATTTAGTCTTTGACATAGCTAAATACTACTCAATGCATTAAATTCAAAATCAAATAAAACAAATGAAACAATATGCCCATGTTTTAGCATAGTTTATTCACTCAAATTTATTTTTTAATTTTATTAGTGTTAGTTCTATCATACAATTATTTCTTTTAAAATATATGATGCAAAATTGTAAAAGAATAAATAAATCAACTCACACTACTAATAAAATTAAAAAAGCAAATTACTCAAAGTAAAAAGCAGAAAGTGTAGTCAAAGGGTATTCAATTATCATTTGAAACTGGCTTTTAGTTTAACATTACTATTGTAGAAAAATAAATGAATAAATACTGAATATCGATAACAGGCACATTGAGACTTTAGAATTTTTTTTTATTAAAGTAGATTTTATTGAAATATAACTTCACCTGCCCTGATAATATCAATCAAGGCTACACTTTATTTTTCCAATTCTGTTTTTGCCGTGCAATGAACATGTAAGAGTTCTAGACACCTTTCTTTAGTTAAAAATGTTAGACTACAAGCACAACACATATATGGTGGTACTATCGTGTAGCTCATTTGATGACAAGTTAAATGTAGTTTCTTATTAAAAGATCTATGGCAAATTGAACTAAAAAAATGTGTCTTTTCAGTAGGTAAAGATTCCACTGAAGACCTTGATATAGAAGACTTAGGTAAAGATTCCACTGAAGACCTTGATATAGAAGACTTAAGTCCTAAAAGAGAGGATGAAAACGAGACACAAATAAAATAACTGAAAAATATAACAAAATTTAAAACTTTCTTTAAAAAAGAGTATTGGGTGGTATAGTGTACAACAGAAACAAATTAATAATACACCTAAATTAATTAAATACTGTAAGATAAAGAATAAAATGAAAGCTATGATGAAATTGAATCATGAAATAAACTTTCAAAATAACAAATAAGTTATATAAATTTAAGTTCATTATAAGAATATGCAGGTTAATTTTTTCTATAAAAAGTCTAGCTTATAGCTTGAGTACAAATAAAAGTAATTTACAAGCAAATTTATGTTAATAAATCTGCCAATAAGGTTTGTCTAAATATGAAATATTTTTATTAAAACTCTTATCTAAGTAAAAAAAAAAAAAAAATCAAAATTTCATTTGATTGATTTTGTTTTTATTTTAAACATACCAGATTAATAGAAGGGGACTTCCTACCTATTGTTGCCAGCAACTAAAAGCCCATTATTAATCTATGAGAAAATTTGTTAAAATTACTCATTACCATCTTCTTTTTATTTTGTTTTCACATCCAGAAAATCTACACCGGTTAAATTTTCCAAAGGCTGATTTTTTAAATATTTCATTTGGAAGCTTAAGGAAAAAAAAAAAAAAGTGAACAAAATGCATTTTTTGCATTTTATAGCTTTAAAATGGAATACAAATGTAATAAAAAATCAGTTTTTGGAAAACAAAAACAAATTTAATGGCTGCCGAAGATAGAGAAATTTTAAGAGGTTGACTGCCTTATGTATCTGAAAATTTTTTAACTTATGTGAATTATATTTAGCTAAGCAGTTACAGAGTGGCTAGTATTTGAACCCCCCCCCTCCCCCCCTGTCTTTCCCAGGTAATTTTCTTCTATTTTTGAAATTGACATTTTTTTTTTTTTTTTTTAATTTCAAGGGTTCAATCGAAGTTCCTTAATTTTTTTTATAATTTAGTTAAAATTTCCTGACTTTGAGGTTTTGATGATTGCTAGCCATCCTGAATTATTTCTGGTATAAGATATTATGAATAAGAGGTCACTCAAACAATTTTTACTTCTATTATCAAGCTATTGTAGGTAATAAAAGTATTGTTATTTAGTTGAAAATTTTTTATATCAAATTTTTACCCGGTTTACATATTTTAAATTCTCTACAGTCCAAAAAAGTGTTTTGAAAGTTGGTCAGTGTGTAAATGTGTGGTAAATCTTCTATAATACCACCAAAATGAAAAAGAACAACATTCATAATTAAGACAGATCAGTTGTATAGATAAGTTTGCCAGCTTTTGGTGAAAACTATAAGTCTATATTTTAAAATCAGTTCTAACAATTTTCTTCAAAACTGTTATATAAAACTCCTTATATGTCCTGTTGTATGTATTAGTCGATTACTTCAAGAAAATTGAGAAGTGTCCTGATTTAATACCATAATTTATTAATAAATATAATCTGCAGATCAGATATCAGTTTTACAGAGAAAATTTTAATTAACAAATATAGTTATGTTTGTATACAAGGTTTTTTCTTGATAAAGCAAAGCCTTAGTTAATTGGAATTTGTGTAAAATTGATTTATCTGACCCAGGAATTGAAAGCAGGAAATTACAGTTAATTTTATGTTTTGCAAGTTTTATTTTATTATTATTTTAATTAACAGTTTTACAGATTTAACTTCCCTTTTAAACGATCATTTCATAAGTTTTAGTTAGCTTTTGGTGAAAATTAGAAATAGGAGGAAGCCTGTATCACAAAAATAGCTCTTAAATTTGCTACATAAATCTCTTTTTAGATATATTTTGAGAGTATTACTTAATTACTACAGGAAAATTGATAGTGTTCTGATTAGGTAGGTTGTTTTAGATCTCAGAAATTAGTGTCTCAAAAAATGGTTCTACTGATTTTCTTTAAATTTAATGTTTAATTTTATTATAAGTGAAGATGATTGAGAGTACATGGGTCCTAGATTTGAATGTAATGCCCTCCATGAAGTCTTTTTACAGGGGCCTAGCCAGTATTTACACGTTTCAAAAAAAAAAAAAAAAAAAAAAAAAAAAAAAAAGCTTTGAACAGTTCTACCATCTACCAGCTTCGAGCAAAGCTCTCGGCCACTGTTATGCATAAAACAATTCATGAACGACGTAACATTTGAAGATGATTCATTTAGATTTGACACATTTGTATTTAGGAGCATATTATATAAAAATTTCTTGCACATTAAAACATGATATTGCAGGTTAAATGAATGTGTTTTAGAAAAGTAACTAGCTTTGCCTTACCCATCTAGCCAAGTGGTCCCTTTAAAAAAATTAAATAGAGGAATAAGTTCCACTGCCTTCAATAGTGGTTTTCAGAGCGATGGCGCCAAAGTTTCTGAAGTAAACACAATAAATTTTGTACAGTTTCAAGAGCATTTATGTATGTCTGTAATTCTCTTATAATCTGAAATATGTAATGCATATTTCATGGGAAAAAAATCATCATTTGTTAGGTGTATCTACCTAAAATTTAAATTAAATAATTTGTATTGGAAAATATAGAAGAAAGTTTTGTGATGGCCACAACATCATATTAATATATTTATTTTTTTTTCCCCCCCGCAGGGTGAAAAAGAGGCAGGGATTGAAACTCTTACACATTTTATTCTTTATTTTTATTTATTTATTTATCTTTTTAATGATACACATCAACAAATGACTTTAGCTGCCGATTCTGTTTTTCAACATTTGAGCACTATTTTCTCAGACTGTATGGATTCATATGCTCATGGTTGTAATTTGCCCATGTTTTGTACATTTACATCTTTGTAGAAATTTATCTCATTCTTATAGCATGTATATATTTTTTTCCTGGTTTGCACAGCTTCTGTTTAGTATTGTACACATCAGTTAAGTTATATATTGCTTACTTTTCTTATACTGTATCACACAATAATTGTAAGTCATCTTTAAACAAAAAAATATAGAATTTTAATAAAATGCTTATGGTTCATGCATTGAAAGCTTTTTGTCTTACTTTTGATTTTTGAAATTCTGTAATGAAAAGGTATTTAAAATTTTCAGAGACAGCAAAGTGCAATAAAACGAAGCAGCATTAATTTATTTAAAATTGTGTAAGAATTATAGCCTTAAAAATTATGTTAGTTAATTAGTCTGATTACCTTAAACTTTTTAATTTTCCATCTAGTGACACATTAATAGTAACATTAAATTTTGATGCAGCTTTTCAAAAAAAAAAAAAAAAAAAAAAAAAAAAAAAAAAAAAGGTTGAAATTTGTAATACAAAAGCTTATAAAAATTTTCCCCTTAATATTTGGATTTAAGAAAGGTCCCCCCCCCCCCTCACCAAAAATGTCAAACCTCTGATAATAGTTGCTTGCGTTATTTTGTGGAAATTTCTGAAGTCTGAGCATTTTCTGCACCCCTGATATCTACCAACAAGTATCTGGACACTTTCAAATTTTAATCATTTTGTCAAATATATAGAATACTGCAGGAATTATCTTGAAACTTTAGGAGTATAAAGAACATGTTATACCACATATATTTCAGCAAAAGTTTTGTATTGTAAAGGAAAAGAGAACCAGTACACAATAAAACAAAAGTCAAAATGCTTTGGATCACCCTCTAGAAAGTAATGCACGAAATAAGTTTTGGCTGTAGCATGTGAGTATGAGGATTCTTTTAATTATCTGTATAAATTTTTTATGAGTCTACCACATAGACATATATTCATGGAGATACAACAGTTACTTTAAAAAATTGGGAAAAAAAAAAAATCCACTTTTTTTTATTATAGCACATGGAGTATTAAATCCAGTGCAAAGCTATTTTTAGGAAATTTGACATACTAGATTAGACACAACATACTGCAATCAGAATGTAAAAATGTTAAATATCTACGAAATATGAGCATTTTTAAATAATTTTTAAGTACGCAAGATTTAAAAAAGTTTCATTAGCGTAATTTAATAGCCAAAAGTATTGAGCTACTTAATGTGAGGAAAACCTCTAATAGTTTAGCTTTTACTTTGAGAGGAACTTAAATTCTGTTCATTATATCTCTCATAACATTTTGAATTTACACAATATTTGTTTGGGGCTTTCATATAAGTAGTTCAATACTTTGGGCTATTAAATTATACAAATAATTTTTTTTAAAGCTTGCACACGTGTAGTTAAAAATTTAGTAAAAATGCTCATCTTTCGTAAAATATTTAATATTTTTGCATTCTGATTACAGCATGCTGTAATTACAAATTTGTACCATGCTGCACCAATTATTAAAAATATACTAATAATTTCTAATTTTAAAACCAATTAAATTTAAATGCTGAAATTGTCTAATAAGTAAAAGAACAAAAAGTTTGTACATGTTATTTTTGATATGATTAACAATAAAAATTGTAATTTGATTTATTCATAATCAATAGTTTTATAATTAATGTTTTTTATTATTATTAGTGATGTTTTCAGCTTGGTAATGCATTAAATAAATACTAATTACATCTTAAAATGAAATTAATAAAGTTATACGTAATAAACAAAAATAAATAAAATAAAATAAAAATAAATAAAAAATATTAAAAACATTAACAATGAAAATTTTTTAGAACAAATATAAGAATTTAAATAACAGCCAAAATTTATCATTAAAAAAAATTTAGGAAGCTTAAAATATATTTGTCTCACCTTTTGCTGTAAATACAACTTTACAAAGGAAATTAAGTGTTTCATAACTATTCCAGACTATAAATTTCAGTCATATTCTTTGTTCAAATGTATTATTATTTTTTTAATTTATTCAAATTATAATTGAGAAAGAACACGAGAATAATTATAAACTTCAAATTAACAGTATAACTACAGCAAAAGTATTTAATCATAATTATTTTTCTATTAAAATTGTAAAGACTACAAGATGTAATAAAATCTGTTTTATTCATACATACATCATTTTTTTACTTATATGAAATGAATTAATTTTTAATTGCTACTATTATTTTAACCATGTAACAGCTTTTTAGCATTATCTGTTTAATAATTCATAAAATAAATACTTTGCAAAGTGTGAGTATGAAAATTTGTGTACGAATATTACAGTTATTCATCTTATATATATATATATTAAAAAAAAAAAAAAAAAAAAAAAAATCAAAAATTTTGTGATACTACCTCTTATTTCAATGGCTGAATGATGGGAAAAGGCATCTGACATAGTTAAAGAGTTAAACAAAAACGGATTAAACACAACTTTAAAATTTTAATTATAGCTTTAAGTAAATTTTTACAAATACACCACCACTAATTACAAAAAATTTTGTAAAATTGAATACTTAAAATGTGCAAGTTATTTTAATGTCATTCATAATCAAAAACATAGTCGTAAAATCTTCTTTAAACTAATTAATTTCTTCAAAGTACTTCTTAATCAATGCTCATTTTACTATAAAATATAATACATTTGCCATGTTTCTTTTTCTTTTTCCCCTATTACTATTTTTTGCAATGTTGCAAGAAATCTTTAAAATAAAAACATTGTTTTAATTAACAAAACAAATATGTTTTTAACGTAACAAATATTTTAAAAATGTAAGTTAAGTTTTAAAAATATCTACTTATAAGGAAAAAAAAAAAGTCAGCTGTTATTGTGACTTAAAAGTAAAAACTCTGAAAATAAGTCATAAATAAATAAAATGGAATATCAAATGATACTCAAATTATTTAGACCAGAAGCCCTCCATTTTTATATCTTGTATCAGTTGATCAATAAAATATCCAATACCTTCACATATCACCTGGATGAGAAATTAACCACCAATGAAAACAAAAGATAACTTTGTAAGAAATATGTAAATATGGATAATTTGATTAAAACCTCCAAAATCAGGGATAGCCCCTAAACACAAACATCCTTGAATAGTGTATTCATTTTGAATTTTATTAAACATTCATGCATGAATAAATAGATCCTTAAACAGGTTTCAGCAAATAATAATGACCCACCTGAAAGATTCAAATCTTGGTTCAAATATGGATCATTATAATGGTTCAGAATCCAATTTAACTATAGATCCAACGAGCCTTTAGGCTGTACATCAGTCAGATTATCTCTTTTTCTTCCCACATTATTCTATAGGATTTTCAGGGGTGGCGCCAGCTAGGGGGCCAGGGGGGCACAGGCCCCCCGTCGGGGAGTCTCTGACCCCCTCATCAGGGCATACTCCTAAAATCTCTCAGGGAAAAAAAATACAAAATTTTCAGTTTTCCTACTTTTGGCAGCATTTTTCTTTCCTTGTACAAATTTGGAACATTCCAGTTTTTCCATTCTATATTCAATAGACGAAAGTATTGGATTCGTAAAAATTTTCAGCTTCCAGTTTTCCATGAATGTACACGTTTTGACCACAATATTTTAAGAAAATGTCTGTCTGTGGCACGATGATCTTCAAAGCCACAAGAAATACTAACAAATGGAATGGTACAAATATTAACAGTAATATTATTAACAGTATTGCAGTTTTTGATAAATACTTCTATAATAAACTCTATGTATGTAGTGCCCCCCCCCCTGTCAGGGAGGTGGTGTCCCCCCACCGGGGAATTTCTGGTGCCACTACTGAGGATTTTTGTTCCTTTGTTTTATAAGGATATATTCAAAAATGAAGTCTTTCAAATTCTGTTTTTTGAATATTACCCTTGGAATATGTCACCTTTTAGCTTAGAGAGCAATTTTTGGAAAAAATAAATTTAAATAGTTTATTTCAGAGTAGAAATTTGATCTTTCTGATTTTTCCAGGCCATTTTCTTACCATAAATGAATTTTTTTTTCTCAATAATTAGTCAAAATTTCCTGACTTTTGCTAATTTTAATCAATTTCCCTGATTTTCTCAGTCTTACAAAATTCCCCAATTTCCAGATTTGTTAGGTTGTTAGCTACCCTGTATTTCATTAAGTAAATTTAGGACTTTAAGCTTGGATCTGCAAATGAAATATTTAAATTTATTTTTTCAAAAAACTGCTCACTAAGATGAAAAGAGATATATCCAAAGAGTAATATTCAAAAAAACAGAATTTCATTAAACTCTGTTCATTCATTCATTTCATTTTTGAATGAGATATTCTTATAAAACGAAACAAAGAAAATCCCATTGAATAACATGGGAAGGAAGAAAGAGGGAATCTGACTGATATACAGTTTTAATGTGCAAAAAGTGATTGTAAGCAAACCCTACCACCCTCCCAATATCAGCGAAAAACAGATCTTTTATGAAAGAAATATGTAATTTATACGTACAGAAATATTATCAACAAATTAAATAAATCTGAATTATATATTATATATGCACATGGACATTTTAAATAACAATCAACACTAGTAAATATATAATAACAATTACAAAAATTTTACAATTAAGAACTTTATTTTTGATTAATTCTTAAGGGAGAATATTTATACATTGCAACAAACAACTTAGATTACTTAAATGAAGATTAATAAAAACAGCATGATTAGTTTAAGCTTTATTTAAGGGGATTCTCTGGAGCAGCAAGAGCTCTAATTATTCTATAGGTAAATTTGTTATGAGAATTACTCATCATCTAATGTGTTTTTCTTTTTAAATTCAGAAAATTTGTAACCATTAAATTTCTTTTTGTTTTCCAAATACTGATCTTTTTTTAATTTTTAATATTTCATTTTGCAGCTAGAAAATTTGAAAAATGAATAGAAGAACAAATTTAATGGTGTGAATTTCCTTAATGTAAAAATAAAACTTTAAAAATTACATTAAATAATTGAGTAATTCTCTTAAAAAAAAAAAATTCCATAGAAAACATGGGATTTGGCTGTCAGAGACATGGAAATTTTAACTTATTTATGCCTAGAGTTCCATTACCTGAATGGTAGTCATATTGGAATTTATGGGCTACTTCTCAAGGTGGCCAATGAATGCGCTTTGATCTGTCACTTCCATTCTGTCTTATTTCTATTATTTACAAGACAGAATGGATTTCTGAAGTCATTTTTGCCGATATGCCAAATTCAGAATTGCTCTGAAACAGTAGTCTGAATTTTCGAGTAGGTTTTAAAATACCATCAGAAAACAGGCAGTGATTGTGCTGAGGTTGAGATAAAGAGAGTCAAAAAAGACCCAATGTCTTTAAAAATATGGGCGAAATTTAATTTTTTTTTAAAGGGATAAGTTATTTAGAAATTTGTTTATGAGAATTTCAGAGTTTTCTTTTCTAAGTCTACAATTTTATGTATAAAAATAACTCAAGAAGACAATTTTGAAGTTTAAAAGTTGTTTCATACACAAATTATTTTAAGAGAGCCTGAAAAATCTTTAGTAAGCTTTGGATGAGACTAGATGTGAGAGGATGAAAAAGTATAATTAATCCTTTAACGTTCATTGGTTTCGCAGCGAAACCAAACATTTGACATAATTTAACAATTTTTATGCAGCAGTTTTTTAACATTTCCCCCTTGTTAGTTCCCCATCATACTATAGGTATGGGGAACTTAGGTAATCGTGAAAATTTTCGACCTCGTTTTTTTTACTTTTTTACACGTTTTCAGGTGTGAGGAATCTGAAAATGACAAAATTTGTATGGTGTCTATTAGTGTGTTAGTCCGTTAGTTTGTTAGTCTGTGTACACGATATCTTAAGAACAAATTGTCGCAGAGAGGTCAAATCAGTTTTAAAATATTACTTTCGATACTGGCAAGAACCCTATTCATTTGCAACATTCGAATTAAAAACCTTCGTAAGTTATTAGAAATTTACGATTTCGTTAACATGGGAGAATAGGACAAAAATTCACTTAAACGTGCATTAAATGGAAACTTTTTACTGTAAAAATGTCAGACCAGTTTTAAAATATCAGTTTTTATGCCGGAATGAACATCAGTAACTATAAATATGCTATTTTGAAAATTTCGCAAGTTATTGGAAATTTACGAATTTCTTAACATGGCAGAATAGGGCAAAATTTCACATAAACGTCAATTTCGACAGATATTTTCATCGTAAAGATGTCAGACTATTTTTGAAATATTATTTAGGACACTGGCATGAATATTTATGACTATGAATTTTCCAATATAAAAATTTCGTAAGTTATTGGAAATTTACGAATTTCATAACATGGCAGAATAGAACAAAATTTCACATAAATGTCAATCTTGAGTGATATTTTTATCGTAAAGATGTCAAACGACTTTCTAAATATTATTTAGGATACTGACATGAATATCATAGACTATGGTTTTTCCAATTTAAAAAATTCGTAAGTTATTTGGAATTTACGATTTACTTAACATTTCAGAATAAAGCAAAATTGAGCATAAACTTCCATTTTGAGGATCATAAATACGTTAGACAAATTCAAAATTACATTTATGATATTTGTTTGAACATGATTGAATACAAATATTCTAATATGAAAATTTCGTAAATTATTCGTAATTTACGATTTTATCAATATAAAAAAAATTGAAAATTTTCGATATGAATGTGCATTATACGATTCTTGCATTGAAAATAATATCATGAAAACTAAACTACGAAATTGACCCTAATAAAATAAATTAACAAATTAGAATAAGATAATTATATCGAAGTGAACAGTGGATAGCCTATTAGACAGGTAGTTCATTCCATCACTGTGTCAAGCGTTTTTAGGCGCTGTGTGATAGCTTATTAGGCGGGGATTTCTTTCTGTCACTGTGTCAAGGGTTTGGTCAAAATCATTTCTCTTAACATGATAACCATGTTAAGAGAATGTTCTGTACTAGAAATTTATGAAAACATATACAGTTGAGGATCTGTAATCCGCATACCCATAATTCGCAATTATCTATAATCCACACTCACTTCGCAAATGTAAACAAAAGATTTTACAGTAACGAAAATATGATATTTTGGATGTGTATGAGAAAATATGATGTTAATTCACATACTAAAATGAAAAAAAAAATGAGTGTAAAATTTAATTTAGATATACATAATTAATTTCAAAAGGAAAAAAAAAAATATATACTTTTATTGTCTTATACTTTTTTAGCGAATCTGAACATCGTCTGAATAATATTAAATTACTGATCAAATAAAACTTATGCAAGTGCAGTTTTTTAACTCCTGCCAGAAACAACATTGCTCATTGGTTGAAAAAAATTACATCATATGCGTTCGTGGGATTGTGTATTTTCACAGATGTTTAAGGACCATTAGTGTAAATGTTCTTTTTAGGGTGGTATTTCAAAAATACGCAAAACTACTTAAGGAAAAAATTATATCAGCATTTGTTTTGAAGATAACATCTACAACACAGTCATTAAAAACTGCATCAAACTAATAACATTGCAAGTATCTGGCTGTATACTGTTAATCACAGTCCAGAAGTAAGAGTACAGTTTTTTTTTTTTTTTTTAATGAATTACTCATTTAAGGGTTTAAATTATACATTGCTTCTACTTCATTAAATAAATTTTATTGTTTTATATATTTATTAGTATTACCTTCATTACATTATATAAAAACAAACAATTCTAATTCTAGCTTCATTAAATAAAGTTTATTGTTTTATGTACCTTATACTAATTCATATAGCGAGGAAATGGCATCATTGATCTATAATTTGCAAAAATCTATAATCCGCACAAGTTCTAGAACCAAGGTGTGCGGATTAAAGATCTTCAACTGTATATGATGGGAAACTGAGCAGAGTCCACCTATGCCAACTAGTTTTAAATATTTATGATCAGCTATGTGTCTAAAAGCCATTAAAAAAAAAAAAAAATAAGTAGTGAACATTAAAGAGTTTAAAAGAAATCCTTTACATTCCTTATTTTGCTGTGACAAATTCTTGCATCAAAATGATGCACAGATTCTGGTTTTAAGTGAGTCATTTAAGAATCTGTGTAAAATATTCCTTTTTCTGGGTAAATGCAATTCCTGGAGAGGTAGATATAATTTTAGTACAATATAGCCTATGCTAATTTTTTTACCAGCTAATTTTTAAGATGTTATAATGCTATAACAAGAAAATTCAGATGCTGTTATGTTAGTAACAGGCTTGAAATTTTTTCCATTTCTTTTTTAAAATATGCCATAACTATTGAGAAAATTTTTGATCTTTAAATTCTTATTTCTTCTATATTGCTAGAATTCAAACCTCAGGTATAAATAAGTGTTAATATTAGGGTTAAGGCCAACTGACTATACTAGGGACCTGGGCCTAAGGGAGGATGCTTTCTATAGGGGGTCTTTCTAAGCAGTTAGGTAAAAATGGGTTACGAGTTAAAAACAACCTTTAGTTTATTTTTTCATTTGAACACTAATTTCCCATGCGGTGTGTACGAAAATGTTCTTGGCATCTGTATTTTCTAGCAAATGCTTTTCCACAAATTGAACACATATATGGTTTATCGCCCGTGTGAACAGAAAAATGTCGAGTTAAATTTGTTTTTTGCCTGAAAGATACATTACACACTGAACAAGTAAAAGGTTTCTCTCCAGTATGTATAAGTAAGTGCTTATCTAAATGAGAAGGAGCAGTACAAGTTTTTCCACAGAATCCACATGCATAAGTTTTTGGATGTGACGTATCTGTTGGATTAGGTGCATGTTGTAAAGGCACTACTTGTTGCGAGCTCAACAAGGGTTGCTCAAATCCTAGAAATAATAAAAAGAGTGAAATAAATACATATTTTCAAAGTATAAAATATTTGTGAGTATAGTTTAGTTTTCTTCAACAATATATTACATATGATGAAGGAGGCATTACAGATTAAACCATAAAATCTGATCATTCTATTTGGCATTTCTGTCAGAATTTAAGACAAGAATTTATCGTTCCTTGATATTCGTTGTAACAAGATTTTACTGTACATAGTGCCAGCAAAAAAAAAAAAAAAAAATCTTTACACTTGAGTGGAAAAAAAAAAAAAAAAAGTTTACATGTCAATTGCCGTTCCTGCCATAAAAATGTGTCGAACCCTAGTGATGACATTTGGCGATAGTTGGTCACAGATGACCTTTCTCTATCCTATCAACACTCAGTTAGCCCCGTGGACTTTTAAAGTAAGGCTGTGTGCTTTTTGCTCTTGTCGGCCAATATTTCGTTTATTTGTCAAAAGTTTGAGAACCTACATCGATATTCCCACTCCACACAATGGGTCAGAAAAAGCTTAAAATGGAAGAGAAATCTCATGCCTTGACTCTGCTAGAGAAGGGAATCTCTGTGACTGATGTAGTTAGAGATCTGGAAGATCATTCTAGATGTAACCAGATGTAGAAAATCTTTACAGTCATTAAAATGCAAACATTTAAGAGCATACAGCCTTACTCTAAAAGTCCATGAGGTAAACTGAGTGTTGATAGGATGGGGAAAGGTCGTCTGTGATCAACTAACACCACACGTCATCACTGGGGTTTGACACATTTTTATGGCGGGAACAGCAATTGACATATAAAGTCTTTTTTTGCTGCTCAAGTGTAAAGATTTTTTTGCACTGTACAATGTCTTGAAATTATTTTGTGCTGCCCTGTAAACTAATTATTATTATTTTGCATATTATTTTCAACAGAAACTATGCTTTTAAATATCTTAAGAATAGTGGACAAATCTTTTGTGTAAATTACAGTTTTAAGCTTGTGAAGATTTGCAGATGTGTGCATTGAAAATAATTACAATCTGAAGTATACAAACATTTCTTGAAAACTTTAAATTCAATAAAATAAATTTTTTTGAATTATTTTTAAAAAACATTTTGCTAATCTACACCCTCCTTTGACTTTACATTATTATAGTTTTAACACTATATTCTAAACATATCTGGGTATTATTTAGTAGATTATTGATAAGTTAAGAACACTTTTTTATTTGAATGCTGGAATTTGATGCAAATTTTTAGCATTCATACTTCCAGGGAGGTTAGCATTTCATGCTTTTCATTTTTTACGGACTTTTCCATGACATTTAAAGATCAATTTCCCTGACTTTCCCAGTTATTTACTCCTATTTTGGCACAACTTTCATAAATCATTCATTTTTGCTCGGAATTTTTTTTAGATGTAATCAAAGTTTCAAGATTTTTTTTTTTTGTTGTTGTTTGTTTGTATATTTAGTTAAATTTGCCAATTTTTACAAATTTCAATCAAATTCTGACATTTCCTTGATTCTCAGGTTGCTAGCAACATGGACTTTAGATAATGTATGTCTGCTTTGAAACAAAACTCATATCAGAGTATTCTTTGTGAATAAACAACTTGTAAAAACAGTGATCTTAATATAAAGACTTTGATTTTTTGCATTCTGATTCTACATATTTAAAAATCATTTTATTGCTCTTGTGTGCTCAGAATAAAACAATTTTTCACTACAGTCATACACACACACACATTTATTTCCCCGATAACATTTTTATTTCCCTGTGGAGAATGATGCCATTGTAGAAAATGATGTAATAAGAGAAATTATTTCTTTAATGGCAAATAAAGTAACTTTACCAACCCAACGTTTTTAATTAATAACTTTGTTAATTAAGATGATACAGATTTCTAAATACCTGAAATACCTTGAAGTATGAAAAACACAATACCTCTCATGATGCAGAGCACTTTGCCTTCTGCGAGAAGATGCTGTCACAGACAAAAAAAATTGACGCCAGCGACAGAAACTTTTTTTAATATATAGAGATTATTAATGTTATTTATTAAACATTATATTTTTTTGTTTTTGAGTGTTAAATTAATTCTTTTTCATTCTCCAAATCAAATTCATGGCCATAAAATTACTGAACAGTGATAAAAATTGGGGGAGGGGTGATGTCCCGAGAAAACGTTGGGTGACTGGGCAAAATGGGTGTCATATTCGGATTCAGGAGGTCATTCTACAAAAGAATCAGCAAGAATAGTATCAGGACTCAAAAAAAAAAAAAAAAAAAAAAAAATTGTAGCGCAATGTAATTTAACAATTTACAATTAGGAGCTTTTAAATATGCAGGGTTCATACTCATATATGGGAAAAAAATTCCCTGAGTTTTCCCTGACTTCCCAGACAATTTTCACAATAATATTAGCAACATATTACAAGAAATGCTCCTCTAGACAAGACAAAATACACAGCTACTTCCACTGTATGGTGTCAAATTACTGTTGACCATGATAGAAATTCAGGTAGAAATCATTGTTTACATGCGTATTTTCACAATACTTAATCAATTGAATTTTGATATGAAGCTAAACAAGAAAAATATAACTTGAGAGAAAGAAAATATTTGTTTTTCCCTGACTTTTAATGAAAATCTTTATTTTTCCTAATTTTTTTTTTTTTTTTTTAACAAATTCCCTGAGTATTTCCTGTTTTCCAGGTTTTCCCTGATGAGTATGAACTCTGATATGGCTTATTTTCACAAAATGTGTCAAAATTCCCTGATTTTTCCAGACAAACTTAAATTCTCTGACTTTTCCATGATTCCCTGAGTAGTGGCCACCTTGCTATAGTAAATTTTGCATATATTTGTATTTTTAAATCAGAATTTTTTTTCCAAATACCCAAGTTCCATATACCTGTTGTAATATGATGGTGAACTAAAAGAATGTAATAATAATAATAATAATTATGAGTCTCAAATTAGACCATGAATATTTGAAACAAGTGCAATGATCATAAAGCAACAAAAAAAGTACTCAAAATTATTTCCTTCATTTTTATATAAATTAAAGTAAGAATTCTTTGAGACACAATTAAACTTTTAAACTTACTCTTTATTCATATCAAATGAATTAATTTTTTATCATTTTTTACAAAAATATATTAAACCACAGCCAAAAATTTTAAATTTTATAATGTTTTACAAGTATATAAAACTCAGATAAGAAATTTGTTGAAGAATTAAAAGGTTAAACATACAGTTAAAAAAACTTATACATGACCTGTATATCAAATTGGCATGTTGTTTTAATGTTATTTATAATAAAAGCTGTCAATAATATAACAAATATACAATAACTACTCATAAGGGAAAAAAACGTGGGATAGAATTTTATTATATATTCAAGTAGCAAATTAGTCAAATGCAATTAAAATTAATATAAATAATACGTATACATACACACACACACACACACAAAAAAAAAAAAAAAAAAAAAAAAAAAGGAGTTGTTAATTTTTAAAATAACATAAGACAATACTTAAATGAATTTGGATTAAATTCAGTTATTTTTAGTAACTATAAACCATTTAAATGTATTACTAATGACTAGTATTAAGTTGTAAAACTGTTTAAAAGTTTTATTAAAAGTAATATGAAGTAAATATAAACAAAATATTTTTTAGACATAACTATAATAATAATAATAATAAATACGTTGACTAAAATATGTATAAAACAAAATACAAACACTGTAAAACATTTACAGCAGCCTTTTCAATTATTGCTAAATATATCCTTAATAAAATGATGGATTTTATATTTATGTGCATGTGATTAATACAAATTATCTCACTGAAATAAATTTAAAACTAAGATTTCAGTTCTTTAAGAAGATTTAGCCCAAAACAGTTCTAGAGGAAAATTCTTTGGCATTAATATATGTAAAAAATATGATTAAATTTTCATACATATGTGCCTGTAGTTGCACATATATCCATAAACTAAAAGATCTGCAGCCCAGCCTAATCCAAAGTAAAAATGAAAATCTAGACCCATGTTCCTCCTGGCCCATATGGTAGCAATCTAAGGCTTGGACCAGCTCAGGGCAACCCAATGTAAAAATAAAATTAAAGCAATTGAAAACAAAAATCAAAATATGTGTCCTACAAATCTTAACAGTTTTACTCATAGAGTCTACAACTTTTTCCTATAAATGCAGAAAATAATTTACGAGTGATGTAAGATTTTACTGTGTGCTTAAGAGCATGAGCTTGCATGTATATGCAAGCATAAATATTTGTATCTGGATATGTACAACTATTACTATATTCCTTAACACATTTGCATCGAACTATTTTCCCCATAATACTGGCTCAGCCTGCTGATTGGTGGGCGTAGCACCGAATGTGTTAATACGGGGAAGTATTTCATCCCAGTTGATAATACTACTATGGCAGATTGAAAGCAATAGCCTCTATGGGGTAAAGTGTATGCTAAAATTGCCCAGAAACCCTCTTAAAAAAAAAAAAGAAAAGTGTAGACCTAGTTTCCTCAGGCTTAAGAGGCCTCTCCACTTATCGTCCCCAGAAACCAGAACCAATGTTATTCTATGGAGAATTTCGCCACATTATAACTTATTAACTAATATATATATATTTAAATTCTGTTTTCACATTCAGAAACTTCACAACCATTAAAGAATTTATCGCTTTCTAAAAATTATTTAAATTTTTTTTAATATTTTATTTTGAGGTTGTAAAATGCGAATTTTCACCATGTGAAATTTTTCCTTTTTGAGCTTAAAAATAAAATCTTAAAATAAATAAATAAATAAATAAAAATAAATAAATAAATTTTTAGAAAGCGATAAATTGTTTAACAGCTGTGAGTTTTCAGAAAGTGAAAATGGAATTTAAAAATATGTATTAGTTAATAAATTCTAATGAAGCAAAATTTCTCATAGAATAACATTGGCTTCGGCTTTCGGAGATGATAGGTAGAGAGTAAGTGATTTTGAGACTGTCCTTCCCACTTCCTTCAATCATTTGGTATATCACTAACACCCATATCCACCTTTTACCATTACTTTAACATGAATTTACACTTCAGTCTGGGACCTGCAGACCTCTATCATGTGCATACATATCTAATAACAAACAATTATCTACACACAAATAAGTATACACATAAAAAAAAAAGTATTTTTATTCTAATATTGAAATTATTTAATATTTTATAAATATTAAAATTGTTTGATTGAATGAAAAAAAAAAAAAAAAAAATCTATACTATTCTCAAAATGATTCTTGCAAGGAATAAGCATTTATACAATAAGGACTATTAACCTCTTCTGCAACAGGAACACATGTGCATACATTTTGGTGTTCATAAGCATTATCATCATGGATGTGTGTGCATATATAAAAAAAAGTTACAATAAAGCAAATTAGCACTATTACAGTAGCATAACATGGATATTACTTATGTCAACTGGTAGTGTGGGATATGGTTTCTAGCCAATGGTATCTGAAGTGTTTTATGCATTCTATATTCTTGGGTTGCTTGTAGTTTTTGTCTCTTTATATCGGTTGAGACAATAAATAATATAGACGATAAATACCTGATTTTTCGGATTCAGATATTAATTTTGTGATTGAATCTGATGAACTGGAAGATCTCGATGAGTTTTATATCAAATGAAAATAAACATTTCTCTACAAAGTATCAATGAGACTATACTGTTTTATGCAACTAAAATACTTTGCTATGTAATGCTACATTACCTTGATTACACCATACTGCTCACCATATCAAATTATCACGATAAATATTTCTACAGGTCTATATATCCCTCTAGCTGGTATCCTGGATGTCACAGTGGAGCAGAAGGGGTTAAAATCACAAAACAACCAAAACTTAAAACAACAATTAATAAAGACATTTTAAGAGAATTTCTACTCAAAAATTATAGAAAAATTTATTTATATATATTTAAAAGAAAAAAAAAAAAAATCAAGTTTATATTATTTAATACTATGTTAATAATATAACAGTTAACTAAATAATTAATAAAACATTTTTTTTCTTCAGAAATTATAACAAACAGTTTTGTTTGTCATACGATTATTTTGCTTGTGGAAATAAATAAATGTATATATTACCCCTTCCACACACACACATTTACAGGTATCGCTCAATAGTGCAATTTCTGTTAATATGATTTTCAGTTAGTGCAGTAAAATTTTTTTTTTGCATTTTCCTGCCATTAATGTAGGGGGAATTTTCCATTAGTGCATAGTTAATTATGCTTTATTTTATTATTATTATTTTAACATTACAAATTTAGGATTTATGCATATTTCTTAAGATAAAGTCAAGGATTTCTAAGGACCACATTTAAAAAATTCAAGGATTTTTTCAACGACTACCTATAAGATGATATTAAGCATTTTGACAAAATATTAATGATAAAATTTCTATACAATTGAAATGAAACCGATTATTTTTTTAGTTTTAAATTATTTAAATTTAATTCACAATTCCAGTTGTTACAATTGGTCAATAAATTTAGAAATTAAAAAAAAAATATGTTTAATTACAATTAATTGTTAGAGTTTCTTTAAATTGTTGAATAGGCAATTAAATCTCAACTAATTGATGTTTTTTTTTTTTCCCCTTTTCAAAGTTGATTCCCAATTAATTCAGCAAAATTTCTACTTTTTTTTTTTGGTGTTGTGACTGTTAAAATATCTTTTTTTTTGCAACTAATTTTTTAAAACTATTTTAGCTTTTTGATTTTTATGAAGAATCCATTTACAGACTTTTGATTCTTTTTAAACAGATTTCACATTGTACAAACCCAAAATATGACATATTCAAATATTTTAACAAAAATCATAGAAAATATTTTTATTTCTTCAGTGGTAGACACTTTATCTGTAACGTTTAAATAATTCACAGGGAAAAATATCCAGTTCTCTCCCCCCCCTCCCACCCCACCCCTAGTTGAACACTGCGATTTTTAATTCTCAAAACAAGAAAAATCAAGTTTTTTAGACATTAAAGTATTTTCTCCAAATTTCAGTAAAAAAACAAGGACTTTCTCAAGTTTTTTTTTTTTTTTTTTTTTTTGTAATCAAAGGTTTTCAAGATTAAATCCAGAAAAAATCTTCAACATCTTTAATGCCAAAGAGAGTGATCCTAAATATAAGAAAGGAATCAAGATTCTGATCAACCAATAGAATTATGTGGAATGTGGGGCAAGATTCTAATTATACTGTGTTAAAGTATCATTAGAATCTAGCTGTTCTGAAAAGTAGCCATTTTCATATTTGATAGTTTGATAAGGTAGTGATATGTTTATGTCAATAAAGACTCGTGCATACTAGACAAATTTAATTTTTTAAAATTTAAATCAAGGTGTAAAATATGTAATTTTTAACAATGTAACATAAAAATATCTTAGTATATAATTTTATTGTTTATTTATGTAATTTTGGTTTTTAAGAAAATTGTTTATGCATCCACTGCAGGTTTTCCTACAGAATATATAATTTGCTTTGTGTGATAATATGAAATCAATTGATCACACAGGGTCGCCAACAATAAAATGTTTCCATAGTCCTTGACTTTTCTCTGATTATTTTTCACCATTTTCTCTGACTTATGCTATTTATTTCCCATAAAATTAGCGAGTAATTTAGCAATTTACAGTAACGAACTTTCAAATACAGCTTATTTTCACTAGATTTGTCCAAAATTTCATGATTTATATGAAATTCCCCGACTGTTCAACGACCTTTCCAGACTCACTTAAATTCCCTGACTAGTGGCCAACCTGCCACACTAATTGATGGATACCTGTAATTTTCTCTTGTTCTAAACATCAAGTCATTCCACAACAAATGGATACAAGTTTAAGTTTGTTCTGTAAAAGGAAAATAAAAAGAACTATTGAATACTATTAAAATAAGACTAACAGTAATAAAACAGTGCGAAATTTATCCAGATTCATTTATACAATACTTAAAGGAATCAAACTCTACAAAAATAGCATATTTCTTTAACAAGAAACATACTGTAACTATAATAGCATATTTAAATTTCATACATATACTTTTTGTCTTGAAAAATTACACAATACATTAGTAAGTTATAATAAACACAGGCAGACATTGACTTTTGCATAATCAAGAAATTGCTTCCAACCATTAAAAAATAAAATATATCTAGTTTACTGTGATAATGTATAAAGATTGGTTCACTTTTCCTTTTGTTCTAGCAGTTAAGCAATAATTATAAACATTTGCAATTTGGAGCATAATATCAATAAATATTTATTTAAAAATATGTTTTTTCCTGTTTAATTATTCATTTTTAACACCCCTCTACTTTCAAACCTTTAACACTTACAAAGGTTTAAGGAACAAATTATAAGTGAAAACTGAGGGTTGCCTATACTTTTGATATTTTTACAAAATGCAAAAAAATTGTGCACACCTTGTAACAGCATGGACTGTACATAAAAAGGATTCAAAGCAAAAAATATAATAACATCACATCATAATGGCAGTTTTTAATAATAAATAGAAAATCACATAATAAATAGAATAATAAATAAATAAATGATCACTTCAATGATTATATGATCAAAAATGGAATGTTAAATAAGATTAATAATTATTCTCTCAATTAAATGCGGTGGGTACGAAAATGATTTGTGCAGTTGCCCTTTTTAGAAAACGTTTTCCCACAAACAGAACATGCATATGGTTTTTCTCCAGAATGAACAGCAAAGTGGCGTTTTAAATGTGTTTTGCATCTGAAAGATTTATTACAAGATGAACAAGTGAATAGTTTATCCTCAGCATGAGTAAGTAAATGCTTATAAAATTCAGAAGGCCTAGTATAATTTCTCCTACAGAATACACATGTATGGATTTTTTTATTTGATACATCTTTCATATGTACTATGGTATCTTGAATAGGTACTTCCTGCAGAGAGCTCAATAAGGGTTGTTTAAATCCTAGAAATAATAAAAAGAAATAAAATTATTATTAGATGTAAAGTTTTTTTTTTTTTTTTTAATTTAAATGCTGATATTACAACAAGGTGTACCTAGTTTCATTTTGTCTATAAGTGGAATTTTTATTTTACTACATCAAATAGCAGTTAATAAGTTAAAAGCAATTAACATCAAATTTATGAATTGCTTTACATATTTATAAGGACATTTATTAAAAAAAAAAAAATAATAATAATAATTTTCTGAATAATATAAGACAAATAAAAAATTAATGATATCGATATTATAAAATGCCAAAAAATACAGTTCATTTGTATTATGCAGTTCTAGCACTTCAAGCATAAAATGGCATCGGGCAGAATATCAAGAGTGATTTTAGATGTATCAGGAAAGTAGATTCCAAGGATGCGTTAGCAGTCAATATTATAGAGATTTATAAATATTAGCCAATAGGGGAAAAATATATATATAAAAAATGACCCCCCTCCCCCCCCCCCCCAAAAAAAAAAAAAAAAATCTTCAATGAAAATTTTTTTGTGACTATACCCCTCAGTTCAAAGCTTAATGCAAATCTATTGTGCAAAGCAGTTACTCGGCCTGATGCAAGACTCTAATTCTTTCCTCATTGCTAATTTTATAAAGACAAGACTGAACAGCTTTATTGGCTTTCTTTATCATACAAAATAAAAAATGCAAAACACGTCTTCCCCCCCCCCCCCCCCCACACACACATAGATGTAGAAAGAAATTGAAAAGATCAATAATAAATTTGCTGTGGAATTGAACCATACACAAACATAAAAGATGTTTTTTTTAAATGTTTACTGGTTGAAACAATTTCATTGGAGAAAAAAATAAAAGTAAAATACAATAATTGAAACTCATACATAATATTTAATGAAAGAAATATCCAATTTCTGAATATTTTAGAAAAAAAAAATGTAAATAAACCCCCCTTTCTCAATTACTTACAAACCTTTTTTTTTTTTTTTTTTTTTAATGTTGAATATCTGTTTTTCATTACATCAAGCATTTTTGTTATGAAATGACACAAATAACAGAGCACTACATAAATGAGAAGAATTCCAGCCAATGATTAAGGATGAAACATAATTAAAGAATAGATACAAAATTCGTACAGAAACAATTAACTTCTTGACTGTTACTGTCTAATATCTCCCAAGGGTTGATCCACGCTTCATTTTTTTCCTTTTTAAGGGGTCATGTTTGTAAAAGTTAATTTTTATTTATTTATTTACTTTTGTGAACAAAAAAATATTTCTATGTAAAATCTTTCAATTTATAAAGGCTGCAAATTTATCATCAAGTTGATGATGTTTCATTGTATCAAGTATATTATATTCAAGTATATCAGGCATATTTAAATTTTACAAAAAAAATTCCTTCATATGGAACAAAATTTTGTAAAAAGTGCCATTTTTATTATTTTGAATTTTGTGAAGGGGTTAATTTTATGGATTTGAATTTCATGAAAGGGCTCTAGCTAAGAAGTGGATCTTTGTAAAGAGGTCTTTTCTAAGAATGCATTTTGTAAAGGGGCCTTTTTTATGAATGAAATTTTGTAAAAGGGTTCTTTTTATGATAAGGAATTTTGTGAAAAAATCCTTTTCACGAAAAGGGGCAGAACTAAAGGTCAAAATTTTTGCCTGGATCAATCCCAGCATGAATCACTGAGCTGCTGTTTTTTTCAATACATATATAATTCAAAATTATATTTAAGAAATTATGCATAGTCATAAGATTTATTTTCAAATGCATAATTATGATATTTTTAATCTTAAATTAAAATAACCTCAATTTTAATACATTGTAAAATCCATATGTTGAAAACTTTATAACTCTGCCATTTTTCATGGCATCCAGAGCATTAAAAAGATCCAATTATTCAGAGTTGCTACACAAATCTGGAAAAAAAAAAAAAAAAAAAAAAAAAAAAATATATATATATATATATATATATATATATATGAATTTTCCATGTCTTTTTAAAAGTAAAATAAATGACAGACACACAACATGTAGCATTAGAATTTAACATGTATAAGTTAAAAGAATATAAAGTATATTTATATTATTAATTTACTATGGTTGGGGAAAATCATATAATAGACTTATTTCTTCATTATAGAGCATTAATTAGTTTAAAAACAGATTTTTCTCTATAAAACTAGACAATTAAAATCAAAAAAGTCAAAACATTATGAGAAATTTTTTTTCTATATTTTTCCAGAAAAATTTCTGAATTCCTAGAGTTTTTCCAGTTTTTTAATAAATTTTAAAAAAATTTCTCAAAATTTTTCTTAATACCAGATGTTGTAACAACTCTTAATGTAATTTTACAAATAAAAAATAGGATACTCTAAAATATCCAAAAGCAACAACTCAGTGCATGAAAGATTTAACAGAGCAAATCATTCATAAGTTATTAAACAATTGAATTATTGTCCAAATAAAAAATATAATTATTTGGATTGGAGAAGGGGAAGAGAAAATTAAATAAGAATATTTAATCAAATATTATATTTTATATCAAAGTTCTTCTCACATAAAAATATATAAAAGCGAAATAAATGAATTATTAGATGTTTATTAACAAGAATGCTACTTTTATCACATACAAATGATAGTGTCTGCCCAACCCAAATGATCAATCGTATTTGTAATTTTAATAATAATAAATTTAATTGTACTGATTAGTCAAAAATTTAAAGTAAAAATCAATACAAATTTTATTTAAAATTGAATGTAACAAAATCTTTTATTTCTGGACCCCTGCATGTGTTACAAATAAAAATTTAACTTTTGCTTCAAATTTTCTATAATTAATATGGATAGGGGAGGGGTTGAGACTCCCAAATTACTCATTGTAAATATTCTTTCAGATAAATTGTCATTAATTTTCACAGCAACCCCCCCCCCCCCCCCCAAAAAAAAAAAAAAAAAAAAAAAAGTAATACAAAGAAAACATATAGGCAAAAATACAAAATAAAACCACAAAATTAATAAAAATAAAATGTACATAATAAATTGTTTATAAAATCAAACATAATCAGGGTTGTTACACAAATCTTGTCGGGGGGAAAAAAAATCTTTAAGTTTTCCCTGTTTCTTTTAAAAGTAAAACAGATGACCTGCAATCATGGAGTATTAGAATCTAACACATTTACAAGTAATTGAACATATACCTTGACATATATATATTTTTTAAGCTTAATTTAGCTACACTGTTAAAAATTTCAACAGAAAACTCTGTGTAATCTATTATCTTAAGTCTTACGTAAAATTACAGAGAAAAATAAACAGAGATGCTAAAAACTTATTTTATACATTCATTTTAATAATTAATTTAATTAACTATTGACGACTTGACCTTCTGTCATCATTCGACGTCATGGTGAAATTTAACCTATAGGAGTCTTAATTTACCCCACAAATAAAGGACTATAGTCAATCATAGCACAGCTTTTCTCCACAAACAAAAGGAAACTCCGCCTCGTTCTAGTTGTCCATTGTTCAGACTATATTTCGGACATAGCTTTTTCTAAAGTAGAAACAGTCATTTTTAAGTTTAATTAAAAAATAAAATAATAAATTATAAGAAACAAATAAACAACCTTACTTCGGCTTCATTTTTCAGCAAAAAGCTTTTCTGGGGAGGATCCTCCCCCTTTTTCAATTGCAGTAGTGTCTTCTGGCACGGCTCTTTTATAGCATCGTTTCTCTTGTAGCAGGCAGCGCCACTGCGGATCTATTCTTGTCGATTCGTGGTCATTAACGGCGCAGTCGTCGTCATTAACGGCGCAGTCGTCATTAGCGATTTCAACGCTTTCGCGACGACTGCGCCGTTAATGACCACGAATCGACAAGAATAGATCCGCAGTGGCGCTGCCTGCTACAAGAGAAACGATGCTATAAAAGAGCCGTGCCAGAAGACACTACTGCAATTGAAAAAGGGGGAGGATCCTCCCCAGAAAAGCTTTTTGCTGAAAAATGAAGCCGAAGTAAGGTTGTTTATTTGTTTCTTATAATTATGTTTGTGCTTCGTCTTGAATTTAAATTAAAATAATAAAATTAAGTAAAAATACAGAATGAAGATTGAAAATCTCGATTATTAACTTTTAACTAAGAATTACTGTAAATTTACAGACTCTGGATAAATATTTACATTAAATTTACAGAATTTTTTAAGAGTATAGGGAAAATAATTTAATTAACTTTTTCCACATTCATTAAAAACAGGAGTGGAATTACCCAACATGCAAAAACCTGAAAATTGTAACTTGCATGAAGAATGAATGGCTGAGAAATCTTATGAGATATGGTTAACATCAAAAATATTTATTTAAACATATAATAACTGATATTTTGAAAGTTCTTGAAGAATTTCACCTCCGTAAAAATCACTAAAATAAAAAAAAAAAAAAAAAAATCTTCAAGCTACAAAATTAGACAACTGAAAATTAAAAACTGAAAATAAAACCTTATTATGAAAAGTATTCTTTATGTTTTCCTAAAAAATTTCTAAATTCATAAATTTTCCCAGTTTTAGCAATAACTTTATAAATTCTCCAAGTTCCTCATCCCCCACCCACTTTTTTTTTTTTTTTAAATGGATTTTTTAAATTTTCTGAGTTTTCTTAAATTCCAGGTTACTATAGAAACTCTGATAATATATTTTGAAATGCTTTTTGATTTATTACTAATCACCAACCACCTCAATATATTATATTTATGTGAGTCATATTAAAATAAATTAAGTAGCAGGAAAATGCTTTCAGACTGGGTCTAAGGTTTTTTTTTTTTTTTTTTTTTAACAAAGAATAAAATATTTAAGAAGGAAATTTAATGAGCATTTCAAATTACAAAAAAAAAAAAAAAAAAGAAAATTATACACAAGAAACTATATATTTAACAGGGAACAGAAAAACAAATTATCCTTCCCCCCCTTTTTTTTTTTTCAAATCATTTATTACACATAAAATTATTTATTTGTAGAAAAAAAAAGAAAGAAAGAAAAAAGCAAATTATTGCCATATATACGTAAAAGTATTATTTTTGATTATTTCTCAATGAAAATTTTTTAGATATTGCAATAAATGTCTCAATAAGAAATATGCCTGGAATAATAATTTGTCCAATAAAGACCAAAAAAAAAAAAAAAAAAAATTAGCCAAGTTTGAAACTTATATTGAAACTTAACAGAATTTCTGCTCTGAAAATTTTCTAAAACGTGTGAAGTTCATACAAGTTAATATACATTAAATCAAAGAATTGATAAACAAACAATTTTATTATTCATTGTTAGGGAAAATTTTAGTGAAAATAAATTGATATAAAAATAATAAAACTTTATAAAAGCACCATAAATTGCAAAAAAAACTTGCAACAATTTTTTGGGTTGAAATTAAACCATACTTTTTTTGTCACGTGAATAAAGTAGGCATGAACACAACAAATAAAGTAGCAATGCATTGATGGCAACTTTGTTCACCTGACAATAAGTTGCAGTTTAATTTCAACCAAAAAGTAATAGCTACAAGTTTTTTTTTAATACAATTTATGGTGTTTTTATAAAATTTTCTTATTTATTACTTTGAATATCAGATCTTTGGTGCATTTTTTACTAAGCTCATATAAATATACATTTCCAATTCTCTCACACATTTTATTTTCTTTTAGTATAATAGCAATGTCTTGGAGTAAATTTTTCTGAAATTTATTCCTTTCTGGTTTATTGAACAAACAATACTTTTTTTTTTTTTCTTTTTTTTTAATTTTACAAACACATCATTATTATTAGATATTATCGAAAATAATTTTGTAAGAAAAGAAGCACTGAACAATAAGTTTTTTTAAATAGACATTTGACATTATAAAAAGCTTTTGTAAATTCTATTCTTAAAACAATGAAAATTCCTGTACGTACATACATAGGCATTAAAACATAAGAATATAAGCGGTACATCATAATGTTTTCAAAACTACTTAAATAAAAAAAATAAATAAATAAATAAATTAAAAAAAAAAAAAAAAATGAAATATTTCAATCTTTCTAATTTTAGGCAAAATCTTAAAATTATACTAAAGACACCTTATAGACATTCAAATATATTCGTCTTCATTTAAAAACATTTATTTAAAAAAAAAAAAAAAAAAAAAAAACATGAAATACAAATCAAAGTTAATCGTTTAAAGGGAAATATATTACTTAGAAATTTACTTGTCAATGGATTTACAAATACCAAAAGATATTCAGAATAAATATAATAATAATGTGATATTAATGGATGGGGGAGGGGGGGGGGAAAGTAGGAATTTAAAAATTAGTGAGACTGGGGCAAAATAAAGTATGAATTTACTGTTTTAATTTAAATAGTTTTGAAGAAACAAATTACTGAACAGTTGTAGTACAAACTAAAAAACACAAATGTAAGATGAAAGGCTAAAATTACAATTTCAGATTATATTGAATATTAAAAGAAATATATACATATATATAAATAAAAGATAACAGTACTTTTGGACGTAAAAAAACTGACACTTCAATCACATGTTGGGCATCATTCAATCAGAATACAAAAATATTTATTTTTACATACAAAAAATAGGTTATCTGTTGGGTGATGAATAATATTAGTTTTTTGAAAGATAAAGAAACAAATAATTTTCACAAACTACAAATTTCATGCAAGCCTAAAAAAATTCTATCAAACATTACAATGATCAAACAGAAATATTTCTAACAATATTAATTTAAAAATTAGATGTTTTTGAAATAGGAAAATAACTTTACAAACAAACTAGACAATTCTACACTGAAAAATCAATAATTTTAACAGACACTCTCCAAATCTTAAGCAATTAAAATAAATCTTGAAGTAAAATGGAAAAAGGTAAACAAAAAGTTAGAGACATTTCAGTTCTTCAGTTAACATCAGTATTATCACTTATATGCATATAAAACAATGAAAAAATATTTACTTCATTGAATGAAACAATTTTATTTAACAACAAAGTTCATATATAACATTTAATGAAATGTCCCCTCTAAGATTTTAGATAGGAAAAAAAAAAAAAAAAAAAATATGCGAGCAAACCTTTGATGAAGTCTGGTAATTCAGAAATTCAAGATATAAATCAAAATCAGATAAGTTCTTTCAAATTATTATTTACCTACACTAGTTAGAAAAATAAGGAAAGATTTTACCATGTTATAACAGATTAAGAAACTAACAAAAGAGATGATAAAGATGAAAACACATTAATAAAGAACTAAGATTAATGAACTTCTGGTTACAGTCCTCACTTTAATCAAAGAGCATACTCATCTAAACTAATTCATAGGCCAATAACAGTTGTTATAGACAAATTTAGATAAAACATACTTCAGTGATAATCTCACATATGTCATAAAGATTACATAGTATATCAAGCATTTACATTATATTGAGCATTTGCAATATTGCTAAAAAATGAACAAAATTGTACAGATCATTCAGCAGTATGTAAGGAAATGTCTGTTTTGCAAGACAAACTGCAGGATTGCATATTTAAAGAATTTAGACCAAAAAATATTAAAACTGCATTATAAATGCAATTCTTTTTATAATACATAGCTACAACAATAGCATGCAAATAATTTAATAATAATAATAAAAATACTTAAACTTCTACACATTGAAAATTTAGCATCATTTTTTCAATTAAATGCAAATTTAAATGCGGTGGGTGCGAAAATGAGCTGCACATTTATCCTTTCGAGCAAATGCTTTTTCACAAACAGAACATTTATGGGGCTTTTCTGGAGCATGAACAGAAAGAAAATGGACACGGTACTTATCATGTCTTGTAAATGTTTTTCTACAAATGGGGCATTTAAACCGTCTTTCTTGAGTATGAACAAAAGAATGACGCCTTAAATGATGGCTTCGCTTAAAAGATGCATCACAAGTTCTGCAAGTAAATGGCCTATTCTCAGTTGTATGAATATTAAAATGCTTATATAATTCAGCAGAATCTGTGTAGCTCGTCTCGCAAAACCCACATCTATACATTATTTGATTTGATACATCTTTCATAGGTGATGAATCTTCCATTATAGATCGACTAAATCCTAGAAATAATAATTAACAAAATAAAATTAGCTTAAATAATAATGAAAAATTATTATAGACATAAATATAATAATTATAATGCAGTAAAGTTATCAAAAAACTAGTATATAGATTTTATATGGTGTAATAATTGTTTTCGGAAAAAATAACATTACTTAAAATTTTTTTTCTTCTATTTGATTAGCAAATGTATATAATAAATTAATATTAGGTGCTAAATATAATGGAATAATTCAATTTTGTCTAACTGTTACAAAAATAAGATACATAGACACACACCAGGACATTTAATTTTATCCCATACACTTAGTTATAATGACATCACACTGTTCCACTAATCACGGTGAACAGTATATCACTCGGATGACATTTTGAGATATTTTTATAACTTCTTTCATGCAGTTAAATTGAGCTGTCAAAAATATGTCCCTGAGACAGTGATACTATTACAAAATGCAGCAGTGCAATAGGCTAAGTGATGTTGGAGATAAAGGACATTTCCATGTTTATACAACATTCCCGATACGAATTTTGAGCAATGTGACATGCCAGTAACTGACATGTCACAATGTGATGTAGTTTCCGTATTATAAGAGTTACATTATGCAATATAGATTATTTTTTTGTTATTTAAATGTCCTGCAGTGTTAGTATAGCAAAAATAACAAGCAGTAAGTGATCTTTTTGCTTGCACAAAACCATTTGAACAGTAAACAGCATTATTCTGTGGTTTTAACACATTATCTAACAATACTGCTCTACTGCTTGTTTCTTTTCCTAAGCATGCTATACAGCCAGCTTTTTTTGCTGTGGAATAAAATAATAATAATAAAAAAATCTTATTAAGAACAACTCTATAAGCAACAAATAAATTTTTAAAAGTAGGCACAAGTGTAGCATGAAAGCATTCATGCTCTCATTGTGCTCTTTTTTCTTTTTCAAACTTGTAAATGTATATTTGTACTAGATTCTACAAATGACAACTCATAAAAATAAAAACATCAAAATAGATTTTAATAATGTTAAAAAATTCACAAATAGTTTTTTCTATGCCATTAAACATGAGGCAGTTGAAATTTCAGTTAGCAATGATACATGCAACAATACAGAACTTTCTGAGGTTGATGTGAAGTAACACTGCCTGCTGAAGAGAGGAGAAGAAGCATCAGCAACCAACAACAGCTCAATGAATAAACTTGGAAGAAGGTTGTGCACAGCTGAAAGTATTCCGCTGAATAACCTACATAGGTATTTATTCTTCTAATGGGATACAGAGGCTATCAAAGCACACAGTTTCTTTCTTTTAAAAATATATTTTATCAAATAATCTAACTATCTCAGGGGTGAAACTATCTAACAAAACCCTACTATTACCAGCAAAAACCCTCAAAACTGCTACTTGCATGCAGATAGGGAAGACTTATTAATGATATATCATATGACTACTTATATAAATTAATATTCTGAGAGATCTTAACACATAAGACAAATTAAACATTTTAAAATGAGAAATTTCTATGAAAACAAAATAATTTAGAATGAAATTTAGAAAGAGCAAAAATTGTGAAAATTCCTGAATTCCTTTAAAAAGTTTCACCCCTGCATTATCAAATAACTTTATCTAGTGAACATTATATATAAAATTATGTATTCACCAAAATTTGCATAGCAAAATATAAAGACACTTAATTAGCATTATGTTTTCTAATAATAATAATTATAAATAGTAACTTTGAAAACATAACATATTTTTATTAAAAAGAATACAAACATTAAATCTAAAATCTATAGCAAAATTAATATATTATTATGAACATATTATACTGTATACAGTTATTTGCCTGGAAACTGATAAAGCTAGATTAAAAAAAAAAAAAAAAAAAAAAAAAAAAAAAAAAAAAACTTATCTCCTTATATTATTAAAATCTGTGCGCGTCTGTCTTTCTGTCTGTCTGTCTGTCTGTCTGTCTGTCTGTGAGAAATGCCTTGTGACCACTAAAGCTCCGGCGCTAATGGTCGCATCGCCTCGAAACCGGTGTCGACAGACGCGGAATTTCTTCATCTCGACATCGCGATAATTCGCTAAGCAATGCGACCCTAATTAGCAGAGATATTAATTAAAACGTCGACCCATATCTACCGAAAAATGACCCAGAATTCACGATTAAATGCTTAAAAAGCGACGTTTTTACGGAAAAAGTGGAAAATAAATTAGAAATATCAGTCGTATCGTTACAAACAAGATATCATCGGAAAGGGCTTTTTTTTCTCAATCCGATGGTGTAAACGGCTTATCGATCGGACAATTAGATTTTTTTAAATTAACTAAACTAAAAAAAAATGGTGGCAACAAATCACAAGCATTTTAACTTGGCAAACGATCTTGAACGGAAAGAAAAAACATCTGGTGTTTAATTGGGTCACGTGCTTTTGTACTGCGAATAAAAATTGCAATTTTCTATTTTCTTCAATTTTTCAAAATTCGCACATTTCAATTAGTATACAATCTTAACACCACAAAACAAACTTGCATTTCAAATTTCATCGATTTTGGTCAATAAACAAAAGATTTACATTTTAATTGCAAATTAAATTTTATCTTTACACGCCTGACATTTTATCTGTCGAAAAAGGATACCAGTTTCAAAACGACACAAATACACTTAAGGTAAAAATATTTCTTTTTCTATTTACTTCCATTAACCGACTACCGTAGATAATGGAATTCGAAATTTCACCTGACTTACACGTTTTGAGGTGTCATGGCGCTGTAATAATTTAAAATGTCAATATTTAAAATTCTAATTATGTTTAAATTTTTTTTTTTTAATATGTCATTCGATACACATTTTAAAGTACGATTACATTATCGAAAGGGGAATTCGAGATTTCACCCGATTTATACGTTTTGAGGTCTCCTGATTAGGTTTTCTTTTGCATCGCAATAGTGGAATTCGAGATTTCAGCTTATTTACACGTTTTGAGGTCTCCTGAATGGGTTATCTTTTGTATATCAGCTACTAATTAAAGTGTGGAAAGTGGAATTAGAGATTTCACCTGATTTACACGTTTTGAGGTGTCCTGAATGGGATTTCTTTTATATCTCAGCTGCTAATTAAAATAATTTCATAAGTAATACATTATTTGAAAGCTTTGTTAATTTGGAATTGAATAGTAGATTACAGAAATTCGATGTTTCGACATTTCTCCTGATTTAAACGTTTTGAGGTCTCCTGAATGGGTTTCTCTTTTGTCGCAGTTACTAATTAAAAAAATTTCATAAGTAATACATCATTTGAAAGCTTTGTTGAGTTGGAATCGAACAGTAGATTAGAGAAATTTCTACCGCCAGATGGCGCTGTAATATTTTTAAATTACAATATTTCTATTTCTAATCATGATTAAATTTTTTTTAATGCGTCATTCGATACACATTTTAAAGTACTTTTACATTATCGAAAATGGAATTCAAGATTTCACCAGATTTGCACGTTTTGAGCTCTCCTGAATCAGTTTTCTTTTGTATCTCAACTACTAATTAAAATAATTTCATAAGTAATATATCATTAGAAATCTTTGTTGATTTGGGATCGAACAGTGGAATACAGAAATTTCTACCGCCAGATGGCGCTGTAATATTTTCAAATTTCAATATTTCAATTTCTAATCATGATTAAATTATTTTTAATACATCATTCGAAAGATATTTTAAAGTTCTTTTATATTATCGAAAGTTTTCAGCAGATTTACACGTTTTGAGGCCTTCTGATTAGGTGTTCTTTTGCATCTCAGCTAATTGAGTA
Source organism: Salticus scenicus (assembly GCA_963930645.1). Taxonomy (NCBI): domain Eukaryota; kingdom Metazoa; phylum Arthropoda; class Arachnida; order Araneae; family Salticidae; genus Salticus; species Salticus scenicus. Next base: position 208,576,067 of record OZ005654.1, read on the forward strand.
AGACCGTTCAAAATTGGTATACGTAGGTTAATTAGAAGGGGCTGAAAGGGTGGGGAAGATATAGGCGTGCACCGCGCGCGTATCCCCTAACTTGCGCGCGCGCATCGCGCACGGGACTGCGCTGCCGAAGGCAGTGGGGACCCGGTTCGACTTTTTAACCGATGAGAAATAATTTTTTAAATTTTCTTTTCTTAAGAATAAAAATTTGATTTGAGAAGGAATACGTGCGCGCGCAGCGCGCATGGATCTGCGCTGCCGAAGGCAGTGGGGACCTGGTGTGATTTTTTACCCGATCAGAAATAATTTTTTTAGGGGGCACGAAGTGTCAGGGAAGGAATGCGGGCGTGCAGCGCGTGTATCCTTTAACTTGTGCGCGCGCAGCGCGCACGGGACTGCGCTGCCGAAGGCAGTGGGGACCCGGGCCGACTTTGTACCCCATGAGAAATGATTTTTTTTTTCTTTTCTTTTCTTAAGAATAAAAATTTGATTTGAGAAGGAATATTTGCGCGCAGCGCACGTATACCTTCACATGTGCGCGCGCAGCGCGCATGGGTCTGCGCTGCCGAAAGCAGTGGGGACCCGGTGTGAGTTTTTACCCGATCAGAAATGATTTTTTTTTGGGGGGGGGGGCACGAAGCGTCAAGGAAGGAATACGCGCGCGCAGCGCGGGTATCCCTTAACTTGTGCACGCGCAGCGCGCACGGGACTGCGCTGCCGAAAGCAGTGGGGACCCGGGACGACATTTTACCCGATCAGAAATGATTTTTTTTTTTTTAATTTCTTTTCTTAGGACTAAAAGTTACTGTTAGTGATTCATTAATTATAGTGATTCATTTGAAAATACTGACCCGCTAGCGGGCGAAGCTCGCTAGTTGTTTTAATAATATTAGAGCATTTTTTTATATACAAATGTAGAATGATTTTTGATTTTTACAACAAGCTAATCAACAATCTATGTTTGTAAAAAAATATAATTATTACATTTTAGAAATTTAATTTATTAATTCATGAATCATGAAAATTCAATTTAGATAAAATGGAGTGCAAAGTTGATTTTTATACCAACTTATGTGAAAAAAAAAAATACTACAGCCGGGAATAATCGAACCTGGGCTCTCCGCTTAACATGTGGCTGCTCTACCATTGAGCTACCCTGGCCTGATAACCTAACCAGCTTGGCATTTCTCACATATTCTTTTGGCAAGGTCACCGTGTCTGTAAATGCAGATGTAATAGGTGAGACTAATACTGAGGCACAACTCCAATAAACCACGGAATTTCACTTTAGAAATTTCATTTATTAATTCATCAACCATGAAAATTCAATTTAGATAAAGTGGAGTGTAAAGGCTGATTTTTGTACCAACTATGTGATTAAACTTAGTATTAAAATTAAATTGAATAATTATTTCAGTCTGATTTTATCAAGTCATTGTAAATTGCTGAACACTATTTAATAAAACATATTAAATTTTTTTAGACATTGAAATTCGTCTTTATTTACATCAACATATCTATAAAACTTGGTTAAAATATCATAATTATTTTATACGTTATGTTTAAACTTTCTGTTTTGAGATTTTACTATTAACTTTTTACACTCTCCTCACAGGTACACCAATAATATATCGCACTGCAGGTGAAACCATTTGAATTTACAATTAAACTTTAGTTACATTTGATTTCATGTGTCACTGACTGCAGCACTCAATCATTGATTTAACTTATTAAAGGGAGGAAAAAGAAGAAAAAAAAAAAAAATCACCATGGGATGAAAAGGTCAACACATTCACGATTGCTGACCTGAATCTATGTCATTTAAAAATCTAACTCATTTGTCATTTAAAAATCTGAATATAGTCATTTCTTTAGCAAGTTGTATGTTATATTATTTTTAAAAAATATACCCAATATTCATATTTACACAGCTAAAGAACTATAGATACAAACCCTTTGAATAGAAAGAGTATAATGTACATCCATTTGTAATATAATCATGAATAATAGAAAACCTTGTTCTAAATTAATGTGATTTATAAGAATAATGCTTACAGGCAGAGTTTACTGTAAAAAAGAAAAAACACGCAGTTGCAAAATTGTTAAACAGTAGCATACCCTTAAAAACTAGAAATAATTTAAAATTCAAATTTTCATTTACAAAATTGTTTATATTATGACAATAATAAAACAACTTTAATATTATATTGCCTTTTTTGATTTTTTATACAAATTTTGCATTCACATATTACATAATCAGAAAAGTTTAGTGGAGAAAATGATAGTGTGCAAAAGGTTAATAAAACAATTATAAAGACAGATTATTTTTAGCATTGCTATTGAAAGAAAGGAATGAAATTTCCTGAAGTATTTTCAGAAATATGTTAAAAGAACTTCAAATGAATACTGTTGCGTACTTGGGGGTTCGTGAGTTGTCCGAGAATGAAAGGCGAAACTTATAAAAATTCAATAATTTATTCACAGGAAGTTCCAGAAAAATACAGGTCTATAAACCAAGTATCAGCTTCAATTCAATCAGTAAACACAGCTTAAACAACAGCTATCAATAGCAAATCCACAGTACAAACTGTATAGCAATAACACATAAAGCACGACTCATTCAAAGAGGCTCACAGCTTTTTCAATTCCAATGCAAGCATTAGCGAAACTGGCTGGCTGATCTCAGAGTAAACTGATCTGACTGCCTTGGCGAAAAAAACAGCCCTTATATACCCTTGTAAAAAAATGCTGAAAGTTCCAGAAATCTCCGTATCGCATCAGCCAATGAGATTAGAGCTTCCATATTTGGTATATCCCTAATAAGGATTTTCTTGCCAAGGTCACCAAAAAAATCACCAAGGGGGAAAAAGTCGCCAAATTTGGCACCAAATCCATTAACTGCCGTATTGGAGCTTTTAAATGCTAAGGGAAAATAAGGCTATTTTAACGCTAAAACGACTAAAATTCACAAAATTAACACTTTATCAACTTACTAAGCCTCTTTGAAAGAATTTATACAAAAATAAACACAATTATCTACAATTTTGTAACAATATGTTTTAGCTTCCTTTTCCAAAGACAAAACAATATTCTATCATCAAAAAACACAACAACAGCACTCAAAAATAGCCTTTCACACAGTAACTAAATAAAAGAGGAAAACAGCAATGAATTCCTCTAGTTCCCCCAAAAAGTACAATTGATGCATAAATATCAATTCGTAACACTAATGATACATAAAAGAGCATTCTTATTGATTTACAATTAGTGCAGACTTGTGATATCTAAAAGAAATAATAACAAATAAAATTCAATGAGAATAAGAACAAATCTGATAAAAAATAACATGAATTTAGTTTAATCATAGGAAAATAGAGTAAAAATGATATTTACAATTTGATAATTTTCTCATATTTTTTTTAAAGTTAATAATTTAGTTATTAAGAAATAAGTCATCAAATGATTCCTAAAAGGTACTATCATTAATAGTTTTTATTTAAGAAAAATTATTTATATTTAAGCTTAATAAAATACCTTTCAGTTCTTTTCTTTTAAGTTTTTTTGATTGAGTGCCAAATGTTCTTCAGGAGGCAACTTTGCTTCTGATTGCAGTACAATGGACTCCATCGGTTTTTTGGGTTCGAAACTAAATCACATCCAACATGTGACTTCTGATTCTCTATTTCCCTCTAGGATGCAAATATTTCCCTATAGAATGCAAACATTTCCCCACAAAACACAACTGTGAACATTACAATTCTGCATCCCTGTAGTAGTCACGTGTCAAGGGTTTATTATGTAATGCAGATAAAGTCCATACTTCTGTATATTTTAACTAATTTCAATATAGCACCATCGCTTATCAAGGTTCTGATTTGGTACCACATAGCTGCAATGACATGGTATCCACTGAGAGCCTCGATGAGCGACGGTGCTACATTTTGAAGCGAAAACAGCAGTCAGAAGCAAAGCTGTCTCTTGAAAAAGATCAAGCGCCCAAATGAAAAGACATTGAGGAAAAGAACTGACAGGTATTTTATTAATTTAAACATACAATTATTATTATTATTATTATTTTTACAAGTGCTTTACAAGAATAGAATGATCTCTCTGAAGACTTATGCATAAAACTGTATTATTTTGAAACAGCCAGTAATTTGTCAGTTAGAACAAAGAAGAGATCTATACAGACTTGAAATTTCAAGAATTTATAGCCATAACTATAATGAAATTTTTTATCTCTATGAAGTAATATAATGTAGATGAATTCAAAGAGATTATTTTTCCAACTTCCAAAGTGTGTACATCAAGCACAAAATTCTCAATTTTTGCTTAAAAAAAAAAAAAAAAAAAAAGGGGGGGGGGGGGGTATGCTTTTACAGATTTTGAAGGTCATACGTGTTTTGCTGGTCCGGCCTAACAAAAAATTCACCTTTGGTTTAGGTTTGCCAGCCTGGCCCAGCCCACTTGATTGAAAATTCTTTCTTGTTTTGTTGATTTGGGGTATTTGAAAATTTACTACTGCTTTGCCTCCATGCAGATCTATAATACAAAGTTATCATTGCTGTTTTTTTTTTCCCACTTTCTTCTTTTGTACTGATTTTCAATATAGAAAATAGTGGCGCATTTCACAAATTGATTTAGCAACTAAAATTATGGCATTTTCAAATAACATAATCAAATTTATCTGAATATCAAACTAAATATTAGAATATGCCTCAACATGCATTGATATGAGTCTGAAATTAGGGAAGGCTGGAAGAGGTTCACATCTTAGAATAAAACAGTTTTTCAATACTACTTGTTTCTTTCTCTCTTTCTAGAGATATCATGAATCGTTCCTTCAATAGTAATGATATGTATAATATGGATTCTTTTACACAGTCTTGTTACAAATATAAATAAATACTATAAAACACACAATTTTAAGGAAATATTCAGGAAGAAACTATAATTACAAATTAAAATTAAAAAATCAAAATTTGTTTAAAGAATTAATAGAATACATTTAAAAAATGACTACATATATAAAAATAAATTATTAAAATATAAAAAAATAGAGTTTCTTAGACAAAACAATTATGCAGTAAAGTCTGATATATTAACCATTTAGATAACAATTAATAATAATAAAACATTTCAGATACCTTTTATTTTTTATTACTAGTAATTTAAAAGCTTTTTAAAATAAATATCAAAACAATCATTATATTAGAATTAAACCAATATTAAGATTCATTATAATAAAAAGTAAACTCAATTATTCACAGATTATCCACTGTCTTCTTCAGATTTTTTTTTTTTTTTTTCTTCAAATATTTAGATATCAAGTTTTCACCTGATTTACATGTTTTATGGTCTCCCGAGTCCCAAAAAGTGGTTTTTGACAATCAGTAAAGTTGGCCCAATCAGTCCTGCCATATTATTATTAAACGAGGATTTCTAGGATGAGTAGAGACTGACAAAAGTTCCAATATCTTAGGAGCCACAGATAGCCAACTATTTATACTACATCACAGATGACAAAACACAGAGAGGCTAGGTACAATATTTCAATAACAAAACTTTGAATAAATACCACAAAATGCAATTAAGTCGTAGATATCGTTTCAGGTCGAAAGAACACATGACCCTTCATCACGCAAACAAAGTATTCACGAGTGCTGCAGTCAAAACAGCAATGCACAAAATCGTTTTAAAAGAAAAGCAAAAATATACAAAGACGAATGTATGTATAAATACTAGTGTGAGCATAATAAAATAAAAGAAGACAAAAGTTAAATAAGATTAAAACATGTAACAAAATCTAAAAAAAAATATCAAAATTAAATGAAAATCGAGATTATGTGAGTAATTTCCAGCATCAGACAAGAACGGAGTGGAAGAAATATCATTAACAAATTTTTTTGAATTTTTAATTTGTAAAAGTTTTATAGATATCCAAATGGGAAGAGGAGACAGGAGATGAAATTATGTTAGTTTTAGAAAAATCAAAACGATGACCATGAGCCCAGAAGTAGGAAGCAATGGAAGATTTGCAGATATCTTCATTATGAATGGTGGTCATTTATTCTATATTTCAAATGCCTCCTCTCATAGTTTGACCAATGTAACCTAAATTGCATGACAAACACGGGATTAAATAAATGCCAAAATGGTTTTCAAGAGGAATGGGACCTTTAAGAGAAGATAATTTAGTTTTGTTAACAGTACAAAACCCGTTAACAAAGTACAAAGGTACACGTTAACAATGGTACAAAGCATGATGAAAACAGTCAGTTCATTCAATAGGCATATTTCAAATGCCTCCTAGTTTGACCAATGTAATCTAAATTGCACGATGAACATGGAATTAAATAAATGCTAAAACAGTTTTCAGGAGGAATGGGATCTTTAAGAGAAGATAATTTAGTTTTGTTAATGGTACAAAACACGTCAACAAAATTATCTTCTCTTAAAGATCCAATTCCTCTTGAAAACTGTTTTGGCATTAATTTAATCCTGTGTTCGTCGTGCAATTTAGGTTACATCGGTCAAACTAGGAGGCATTTGAAATATAGAATAAATGACCATCGTCGTAATGAAGAGATCTCCAAATCTTCTATCGCTTCCTATTGCTGGGCTCATGGTCATCATTTTGATTTTTCTAAAACTTCCCCAAATCTTCTATTGCTGGGCTCATGGTCATTGTTTTGATTTTTCTAAAACTAACATAATTTCATCTCCTGTCTCCTCTTCCTATTTGGATATCCATGAAGCTTTTTACATATTTAAAAATTCCAAAAATCTTAATATTTCTTCCACTCTGCTCTTGTCTGATGCTTGGAAATTACTCGCATAAGCTCAATTTTCGTTTAATTTTGATATTTTAAAGATTTTGTTACATGTTTTAATCTTACTTATTTATTTTCTTCTTTTATTTTATAATTATGCTCACACTAGTATTTATATATACATTCGTCTTTATATATTTTTACTCTTCTTTTAAAACAGTTTATGTTTTTTTTTTTTTTTTTTGTTCTTCCATTTTTATCAATTACAGGTTTACGTATTTATGTTTTGGTGCTTCTTCTCTGTTCCCCCCCCCCCCCTCCCCGTTGTAGTGATTGTGATTTTTTAGGACTTGTGCCCCGTTAGTTTCATCCTTAGGCAGAGGAAGATGCATGGCTTTTGACACAGGTGCTTCCATCCAACTCCAACAGTATCCGAAGTAAAACGGTTTTGTGCGTTGCTGCTTTGATTGCAGTACTCATGCCTCTTTGTTCACCTGATGAAGGGTCGTGTGTTCTTTCGACCAAAACAACTGTTTCGAGTTTATTGCATTTAATGTTGTTTATTCAAAGTTTTGTAATTACTACTTTAAAAAGGTGCTTTCTTATTATTACAATATTTCTTTATTCCATAATTAATGGAGGTCATTCATGTTTTATTTTGCAGTGAACAAAAAAACTTTTTAATCAAAAATAGTGTAAATATATGAAAAATTTTCTCAGTCTGCAATAACTGGTCGCTAACCAGATACTTTTAGTTGCCCAAGTGATTTGGCATCTGGGGTTTGTCAGATTTTGAGGATAAGTGTGGTTAAATAAAGAAAAAGGGTTATTGCTATGTAAATCACTACTTACAAAGGAATTAAAATACAGTTAAAGAATAGGAGAGCAGATAAGATTTATAGTACGAAAAGTTCTTGATGGGAGTAGAGAGTTGTGAGATCAGGCTATTGAGATGATGCATATACTACAGTAGCCAGAATGGTTAAAATGGTATCCCTGAAAAAATGGTATATCTGGGAAGTTTTTTTTTTTTTTTAATCTGTTTATTAGGGTTTATATATCCCAGTTTTATTGGTAGGAGTGTTGTTAAAATTATCTGCTTGTGTTATTATTGTGTAACATGATTTTTGAGTGCTGTTGGATTGGTACAGCAGCAAAAGATCTCTCAATTATGGGTGTTTTAAACATTTTTTTTCTTTTGCTCAAAAATACAGTCGAAGCTTGTTAACTTGAACACTGTTTATGTGAATTACTTTTAACATAAACTGTTTCCACAATCCCTGTCGAAATGAAGATTGGTTTAATTATACAGTTGAGGATCTATAATTCACATACCCATAATTTCTAAGTGTCTATAAGGTGCCTAGAGTAAGGTTTTCGCCATTTATTAAAAAATAATTTAACATGAAATGCAGAGACTGCAAAATTTATAAAAACTCTCAAGTCAGGGGTGACCCCTGAAAAGTTTCACCTCTGTGAATACCTCAAGACTGTATCTTTCTGGGAGAGCATAATTCCATGGATTATTGGGAGTTCACCATAAAATGATTGTGATAATTTAGAGTATATCATATACTCCAAAAAATACACTATAAGAGACTTTTGCAGTAATTATGAAGATGCAATTATAGATTCTATATAGACATGTAAAAAGTAATAAAACATTATTTTGCCTTTGAAAATTTATACTATGTAGCTATTTTAGTTTTCAATAGATCATTAAATGAATATTGAATAAAAGTCACTCCTACTCCTTTATGTTGAAAATATAATGATAAATAAGATTAAGCATTTTACTAAAGCATAAAATGTATACAATGTTTGGTGTTTTTGTGTAATTTATAAAGTATTTATTATTTTTTCAATTTAACATAAGTTTTTTGCGTGGTGGTTACGAAAATGCTCTGCGCATCTGTCCTTTCTAGCAAATGTCTCACCACAAGCTGAACATGTGTGTGGTTTTTCGGTCGTATGAGTAGAGAAATAATGATCTTGACACTTGTCTTTTCTAGCAAATGTTTTTCCACATACGGAACAAACATGTGGTTTTTCTCCTGTGTGGACAGAACAATGACGTTTTAACTGTGATTTTTGTCTAAAAGATGCATTACAAACTGAGCAAGAGAATGGTTTCTCTCCAGTATGAATAAGTAAATGCTTATCTAATTCAGAAGGGCTAGTACAGTTTCTCCCACAAAGTTCACATGTATATTTTTTTGGTCGTGATGCACGTTGAGAAGGTACTAACAGCTGAGATGACAAACAGGATTGCTCAGTTGCTAAAAATAAAATGCACATAAAGGAATACTTAATAATTATTATATAAATATATTTATACAAATTTTACATAACACTTTAAGTAAGGAAAAATATACAATTTTACACAAAACAAGTAATATAATGACATAGTTCATAATTAAATGAAAAAATAAAACTAACTGAATGGATTTATAATTAAATTTCAAATGAAATTGATTTTACGAAGCACTTTATAGAAACCTGTTAGTATATAATAATAAATGTATCCAAGAAAATATTTTAAAAAATTTGTTTAATTACAAATGGGGAAATAAAAGAGGCATGATAAACCATATAAAAGAAAATTAAAATTTTTTGAGAAGCTGTTTTTAAGATATAAATACGTTTAGATATTTTTCAATTTTAAAACTGAAATCTCCCATGATTTTTTTTTTCTTTTTCTTATGTAACAACACAATTTATAAATGCCTGTTTAAGAAAAAAACCTTTTATATGTATATATATATATATATTTGTGTTTATCCAAAAACCATCTGTTAAAAAGTTATAATTTACTCAGAAAATTTTGCAAAATTCTTTATGAATTTGAAACAAACTCAATATTTAAAAACATAAAATAATGAACAATCCCTTAACCAACATAGTCTTAAAATCTGATGTAAAATTGAAGTTTTTCTCAAGACAAAAAATTTTACTAGTTAAATAATAGAAAGTTTACATTAAATTACATTACATTATCATTCAATTTTTTTTATGCATATAAAAATAATTGAATGATAATGTATCTTATATTTAAAAGTCCACAAAATAATAAAATCTAAAGGTTCTTCATCAGCACTATAATTTCCACAGATTATATAAAAGAAAGGAAATCAACAACTTCTGAATAAATTATATTTTTATATTCATTGTGCTATGATTTTTGATGCATTCTTATGAACAATTAAAATGTTAGTTAATAATCTTCATGAACATTAACTTCATAAAAAATACTTTTGTCTAAATAAAGAACTCACTAGCTTTCCCCTCCCCCCTTTTCCCCCCCTAAGAAGTATCTGGATCTAAGTGACCAAATATCAATTAACATAACTGAGACACATTATATAAAACACACAGAAATGAAAACTGACAAAGTTGACAAGTGCAATCTGGGTTTAACAGTGTGGTGTAGGGGTTAAGGTATTTGTCTGTACTAGAGACCTAGGCCTATGATCTGGATTCAAATATAGCACCTAAGATCTACCAGATTTGAAAGTAAAAGCTCTTAGCCACTATGACTTTATGATTTGAAATGCTTATTTGTTAAGCTGCTTTTCTTTTTCCTTTTGACATATGAAGGGATATTTAAAAACTACATAAACATTTTACCAAGTTTTATTCTCAAATTGTGTTGTATACAGTATTCAAATTTTTTTTTAAAGCTTTAATTCATTTGTTTATGTTATTTTCTTGTTTATTCATATCATTTATGCTGTTATTAATTTATAAGTTTCTGATTTTATGCCTCCTAATTCTTAGAATGAAAAATAATTATTATGACAAGGTTTTATGCCAGATTGGTGACAAAGCAATTGTTTTCAAGTCATCAAAAAATGTCATTAAAATTGCATACAAGAACAAGTCTATAACCTAAAATACTTCTATAAGGATATTTTTTTTTTCTTTCTGTTTATACATTTAAAATGAAACAAATGTATTTTGATATTTACAAAATGCCGAAAAAAAAAAAAAAAAAAAAAAATCTTTTTAGAAACTGACATACAAATATTTTAAATGAGTTTCTAACTTCAACTTTTCTCGTTTTCGTATAAACATTGTTAAAAAGTTCAATAGTCCGGTCGACTTTTCTATCAGTAAAGTTCTGGACTAATGCTACATTGAATCACGTTATACACTCATGTTTGTGAAAATTGCAACACCATGAAGGGATTATGCAAATTGAACCAAACTTACAGGAAATGTAAAGTGAGGTAAGGCATGCAAATGATTGGAATTACAAAGCAATTGCACATGCGTGGAACGAGAACCGACTCCTTATCAGTCGTTTGTTCCAGGTATATAAAGGACTGTAAAGGTGCTTTGAAATCTGTTTATCATCCTCTGTCTGCAGTAAACGTTTCATTGGTGGTCAATATGTCTCGTCAAAAGTGGAGGGTGCCATACTAACAACTAACGGAGTTCGTACGAGGCCGCATTATTGGTATGTGCGAGGGTGGATTTTCGTATTGAGAAATTGCAGCCCGCACGCAATGTAATGCAACAGCGATATGTGTTTGGAAGAAATGGACAGAGGAGAATCAAACAAGCTGAAAACCTGGCAGTGAGACACACAATATAACAACGGCACGAGACAACAGACACCTCATCCGCATGGCTGTGATGGACTGTATAGCGTCCTCTCATGTGCTAGCACAACGTTAGAGCACAGATACAGGTGTTTTGCTGTCTAGCTCCACGGTTTGTTGCCATTTGCTGCATGAACTGCGTGCAAGGGTTCCTCTACGCAGGATTCCCCTCTCACTGAATCACAGACGCCTCCAACTTCAATGAGCTCAGCAACACAGCAGTGGCATGCCCAGTGGCAACAAATTGTTTTCTACAATGAATCTCGCTACAATCTGGAGTACAATAATAGAAGAGTAAGCAACAGACGTTACAGGGGGGAACATCTGCTCCTACAGTGTGTTACCCAGCGTCATACTGCACAAATGCCTAACATCATGGTGAGGGGAGACATTGGGTATAATTGTCGATCCCATCTAGTGCACATTGTGGGCAACCTCAACAGTGATCGCTACAAAAGGGGAATTTTGGAGCCAGAAGGCCTTCCTAAACCTTGACGCCTTCCGGGTACTATATTTGGGCAAGATAATGCCCGTGCACATGTTTCTCAGACTGCACAAGCCTTCTTCAGTGCACAAAAGGTTTCACTTCTTCCATGGCCTGCTTATTCCCCAGGATATGTCACCCATCGAGCATGTCTGGGATTTCACTGGTCAGCGATTCGCTCGTACAACTGGTGGGGCGTACAGTAAGATTAAACTTTGGTGTTAAGTCGAAGCTATCTGGAATGCCATTCCCCAGGATTTGAATTCAGAACCTGTATGCATGGGTGCAAGTGATCAACCAATCTCAAGACTGAAACAATTTTTTAGGTGATAAATAATCTCCGATCTTTATCCATTTCTTGTAACCAAAGTGAATTTTAATTGTTTCTGACATTATTTTTAGAATAAAAAAGTGCAATACATTTTTTTTAATAGGGAAAAAAAAAAAAAAAAATATATATATATATATATATATAGTTCTCATCTATTTCTTTCTGTCTTGAATTCAGTCAGGACAATTTTCACAAAACTGAAGGTCTTGCACCCCTGCCTGTATGATTCAATGCCACAATGTGTACAGGCTCTCATCACTCAGCGTGGCAGACACACAAAGTACTGATTTCAGATATTCTTTTTGTTTTTTGTCTTGTACATTTGATCATTCATTTGTACCACTATCAGTAATATGTGGAATAAATTTCATTAATTTCTGACAATTCTTTCATGGTGTTGCAATTTTCACAAACATGAGTATATTCATTGTGCAGTTACTTTCACACAGCACTAATAAGTTTTTCTTCTTTGACTTGTTGGAGGGTAATGCTTTATTATTGTAACCTGAACAAATGTTTTTTTTTCCCCTATGATATTTGCTTATTTTCATCTTTTAACACCATTTTTTCAATGCATTTTAAATCAAATTGCTGAAATTACTTAATATTAAAGAACCTCATTTCTACCTTTCTGAGAATCAGCATTAATAAAACAATAAGAAATCTGGAATCTGGCAAAGTTTTTATAAAACTTAGTATTATTTCTATTATTTACATCTGTATATAAAAGAATAAAGCCACTGATTATTTATTATTTTAAGCAATTTTGGGAAATTCTTTATTTCTGCATATCACAGAATAAATAAAAAGGTGTATATGAAAGAAATATCTAATACCGTAATTAAATTAATTTATTCTATGACAAGTTTGAAAGTGCACTTGAGATGCATATTTTCTTGTAAATGATTTACCGCATGCTGAGCACATAAAAGGTTTTTCTCCACTATGAATTAAACCATGCTGTTTTAATTGAGATTTTTGTTTGAAGGATGACTGACAAACTGTGCAAGTGAATGGCCTTTTTCCAGTATGTATAAGTAAATGTTTATCTAATTCAGAAGGCCTAGTACAATTTCTCCCACAAAATATACATGCATACTTTTTTGAACCTAAAACATCTGTTGGATGTGGTGTATGCCGAAAAGGTACTACTAGCAGAGGTTGCTCTAATCCTAGAAATAATAAAGTTATAATAAACTTTAACCTTAATGACAAAATTATACATATAAATATAACAATATACATGACACGTTAAACAAGGAAAAAGGATAAAAAATAAATAATATTGAATAATATCTAATAAATATTATTGAATACAGAATAATATTTTATACAAAATAAATAACATTGATGGTGTACACAATTTAATAACACAAATAATTAAGTAAAGTATACAAATTGACTTTTTATAAATTTGATTTTTTATTTAATATAAAAAAAATAAATATAATACAATAGAAATTTTATAATCTTGATTTTTTTATTTATTATAATTTAAATACCACATATTCATATATAGTTATTATTACTTTTTCAATTACTTTACTTTTTTTTTAAACAAATTTCAAAAACTCTTTAAGCATATTTGTTTTTTCTCTGAATCTGCATACCATAACACACACACATTAACAAAGTATTTATAAAGATAGTGGGCAAAGAATAATCTAATAAAGAAATTGATTAATTTACTGCATGAGAAACCCGGAAATGAACTTGTAATCTGTGTTTTCTAGTAAATGTTTTGCCACATTCAGGGCACATAAATGGTTTTTCTCCCGTGTGAACAGAAGAATGCTGTGTCAGTTGAGATTTTTGTTTAAAAGATGATTGACAAATATTACAAACATATGGTCTTTCTCCAGTATGAACACGTAAATGTTTAACTAAATGACAGGGAGTACAAAAAATTTTTCCACAGATTTCACAAGTATGACGTTTCTCATTTTTAACACTTGATGAATGTGTTAGGGGATCTACAGAAGCATCAACAATGCCTAGAAAGAGAAAGATTTTTTAAAATTAAATTAATAAATATTTAAAAGAATATCAAAACTGTTTTACAGTACATACATGCTAGACGACCATTTAATGCTGAAATATAGTAAAAAACATAAAGGAATATGTTACCAAAGCTAAACTTTTGTGTTTTGTTTATAAAGTATAATCTATTCATAAAAAATACTTTTTGGATCATGAAGAATAATTAATTTTATGGTACTTTTAAAAGCAGTGACGTGACAGTTAGGGAAGAGAAATATTTTATTTATTACAATACATGAATTATATAACTAAATCTATATGTATTTTAAAAGATTTAGTTAAAACTTACACACAAGTAAAATGAAATTCAGTGGCATGAAATAGAATCATTATCTTTGAAATGAGAGTATTATATCAATCGCGTTAAAAACATGCTGTCATACATTTTATAATTATCATAAGAGATTTTAAAAATACTAATATGTATTTGAAATATTTATTTAACAAAATGATCAATAAAGAATGTTTTCAGTCAATGCTCAATACAATTTCTATGGTCAATGAAAAAACTTGTGACATAGAAATTTGTAGCTTGTTAAAATGCAGTACACACTGAATTTATACTTTTTTTTACTAAATCTTACTTTTTAAGTGCTTTTATCATAGAAAGTAAACAATACTTTCAAACAAATAAAGACACGATATTCTTGCAAATATCATACAGTAGGTTGTTTATATAAATATACTAAACATTATTTTATTTTTTAGTAAGAACCACCTTAAAAATATGATAAAAATTAAAATATATTTTAATTTTAAAGTAAAAAAAAAAAAAAAAAAAAAAAGTATATTGCTTTTCTCATTTAATCTTAACTAGATTTTCCCAAACTTTTTGACTCTATTCAAAATATGTTTCTCCTTCTGACTTAACTTACAACTCCTAGTTTCTTAAAAAGGCTGATTAGTTATTCCAATATAAATCAGCATTAAATCATAAAATTAATTACTCAAGTATTGACTTTAATACATATTAAGTTACTCAAAAGGGCTAAATTTACATTACTTATAAAACTATACCTTGAAAAGGATGATATTTTTAAGGTATAGTTTTATAAGTAATGTTAATTAATCAAATTTTTATTAATTTGGAAAAAAAAAAAAAACCAGGAAGCAGTTTAGTATTTTCATTGTGCAAAAGTTAAAAATAAAACAATTTTATAATAAATGCAACAAAATATAATTAACAAATTACTTAATAAAATATTTTCAATAATGGATTCTTCACCTTTATTTGCTTTTGGCAGTTTTCCTGTTAGAAAATGAAGCATTTCATTTATACACTAAAATAATAAGCTACTGCCTTTCGTAAGAGTATAATGAATTAAGATAAATTTTGATTAAGAAATCAACTACTATCAGGGGGTTAACAAATATGGTTGCCTGGTCACTACTGGCAACTTAAGTCAACCAAATAATATTCCAAAAACCTGAATTTTTTCTCATAAACTGCTTGCAGTATAAACAACAATCGCTTCCCTTTTTTCTCTCTTAAAAAAAAAATTCTTATTTCATAATTTTTATTTAATTAAAATTTGCTGCAAATATGTTAATGCAATAATAAGATACATTTGTTTTGTTATTTTTAAGAGCATACAATAACTATCCTCACTGACAACCTCAGCTCATGTTATTCAATGGGGAAATTTGTTTATAAAATTACCCATTACCTAATGAAGAGTTTCCTACGGTTAAAAAAAAGGGCATGGTGCTGCTAGTAGAGAGAGAGCACATTTTAGATTTTGGAAAGTAGTTTTGGATCCTTAAGGATTCATTTAACATTTAAAACCAGACACTGTTTCAAAATTCAGTTTTAAGTATGGATACAAGAATTTTTTTTAATTTTTAGCTTTCTTTACAATCCAATTTTGCTTGATGAAATGTATGAACAAATTTTGACAATCATGCAATATAGTTTTATTTATAGCATTTATGTTCAATTTAATGCCTATTTTCTACAAAAGGCAGTAAGGATGAATTTTTTTTTTTTTTTACATGAGGGGCAAGAAGGATACAATATTTTTCTATGAAGGGAAAGAAGTGTGCTATTTTTTTTTCAAAGAAAGGGCAGGCAGGGAGCAGTATCCTCCTGGAACTTTCTAACGAAAATTCTGCTTAATGTATTTTTTTAATTCAATTTTTCATTACATTAAAAACTAGTTTAAAAACTAATTAAAACCATTTAAAAAAATTACTTGTGCATAATTGTGCTAACGCTTTCAGCTGCTGAGCCGCAGCCTTCTTCAGGCATGCTGAATGAATACAAGGTCGGGTGGTTTCGTCGCTTGCTTCCTTCTTTCTCCTCCTCCAGCACAGCCACCTTGCGTCGATTTCCACTGGTTCTGTGTTGCAAGAATCGCTGCTTGCCAGAGTTTCTACAGCTTCACGTTTTATTGCATAATAACAGTTGTTATATATATTGGGCCAAATTTGAAAAATTTCTAAAATCTATTTTTATATTCTCCTTTTGATTTACTTTGGTTAAGGCAGTGGTTATTTTATTATATTTTATGTTATTCTCATGTTCTTTTATATGCATTTTTATTTTTCATTTACTCACTCCAATGTAACATATCCGTTTTTTTTTTTCTTCATTTGTGAATTCTATTTTATATATTCCTGCAGTTTCTGAAAAGTGGATTTTTCATGACAAAACGAAAAATAAAGACGCATATAAAAGAACGTAAAATATAATAAAATAACCACTGCTTTAACAAAAGTAATTCAAAAGGAGAATATAAAAATAGATTTTAGAAATTTTTCAAATTGGTCCAATATAACAACTATTATTATGTGATAAAACATGAAGCTGTAGAAATTCTGGTGAACAGTGATACTTGCAACACAGAAAGAGTGGAAATAGATGCAAGGTAAAGAGGAGGATAGAAGGAAGCAAGCGATGGAACCACCCGACTGTGTGTTCATTCAGCATGCCTGAAGAAGGCTGCAGCATAGCAGCTGAAAGTGCTAGCACAATTATGCATAAGTGATTTTTTAAAAATGTTTTTAATTAGTTTTTAATGTAATGTAATTTTGAATCACTTTTAAAATATGTTTTTAAATAAATCTATTTTTCATATTCAGAATATTCCTAACTGTTAAATTAATATTCCATTTCTAAAAATTAATTTTTTAATACTTCATTTTACAGCTAAAAAAATGTGGGGTAAAAAAATGCACTTAACATTTTTAAACTAAACTAAATAAATAAAAAATAATAAAATAAATTTTTAGAAAACAAGTACAAATTTAATGATTATGTATTTTCTGAATCTAAAAACATAATCTTAAAAAAATAAATCACTTAATGAGTAATTCAACAAATTAATTTCCCCATAAAATAGCACTGGCTTTGGCTGTTGGTGTTGATAGGTGCTGCATGCTCATAAATCATAATTTAATGCAAAATTCTTTGAAATACTTTCACTTACACACACATCCATTTTTCAGAGTTAAATATTTATGATAATGTCTATTAATAAACTCAATTCATATTCATTGAAGAACATAGATTATATTGCATTTTTATGCTAAATTATATCTTAATTATTCATAATGTTTAATATTTTTCAATTAAATAAATTACATTAAATATTAAATTTTAAGGATTAAGTTATATTTTAATTAAAACATGCTATTTTATAATTATATAACCAAAAATTGTAATAATATATTTGTAACTAATTATCAAGTAAATGGTAATTGAATTATGGGAAAAAAAAGGCAGAAATTAAAAATTTAAAAATGTTTTACAGAGTTAACCTTTGCAGGCTACATTTAGCAAGTAGGCCATTGCTTATGTACCACTATTAATTTATGCGGTCAAAAGAACCTTTTATTTTTCTGGCTACTAGAAATATTTGCTATCAACCATGAGTAATTTTTTTTATTTGTTAAGGCTTAATCACTATTCTGTATTATAGGGCACTAATAAATTAATGAAAAATAAAATAAAAAATTAGCAACAAAACTGATCATAAGTGCACATTTTATTAAAATTAACTCATAATTCAAGCAATTACTTACAATGAAATAAATTTAAATTTCATGCATAACAAAAATACCAAATATTATACAATTATGTTTATTCTGTACAACAGAAACAGATTCAATGAACGAAACTTTTCGATCTAAATAATAGACAACATTCAAGATTTGTCAAACAAATTTATCTTACACTGAATCTGATGATAGACTTTCCTTCAATGATTTTCTTTTGTAATGAGAAAGTATATGCTTTTGGCAAACATATCTTCTAGCAAATGCTTTACCACACATGGAGCATTTATATGGTTTTTTCCCAGTATGAATGGCAAAATGTTGTGTTACATGTGACTTTTGTCTAAAAGATGCATTACAAACTGAGCATGTGAATGGTCTTTCTCCATTATGAGTAAGCAAATGCTTTTTCAAATAAGAAGGATTTTCACAGTTTAATCCACAAAAAGTACACATATAACTATTTAAGCAGATATTTTCTTGCATTTGCATTGAATGCTGAGGTAGTTGAAAATGCGTTTGATAAGTTTCTAAAAATTTAAGAAAAAAAAAAAAAAAAAAAAAAAATTAGAATAAGAATAAGCAAAAAAGAAAATTATTCACATATATATTAAATTCAGGAAAAATAAAAAATTAGAAAACACACAAGTGAAAAAAGATGCATTTATTTATATATACATATTTTTTTAATGAATTAAATATTTATGCATTAAACATGAAATAAGATACATGGAATCATATAAAATACGTACTAACATATTTCAAAGGACAACATTTTCCAAAAATAAGGAAATGTACTATTCCTTATAACATTTTTTTTTTTTTTCTGGAGAAAATTAAACATTAGATATGCATACTTCAAATATCAGAAAATTTTCTGAGAACACCATTCATTTAACATTAAACAAAATGATATAAGTATATAACATGGAAAAAAAAAAAAAGAAGAAGAAAGAAACATTTTTGCATAGGGCGATTAAAAACAAGAATAAACCTTAAAAGACAATAATAAACTTCAAAACAAACATTTTGTGCACAGAAATGCATAGTCCATGCTAGATTGGAAAGACTGGGAGCCTTATATCCATGCACCTTCTTTCACAGAGGTTTTGTTTGTGTCCTCAATTATGAAATATTTCTTCCACAAAAAATGAACTCAGATTTTACAAACAAGGCTTGATTAATGTGGATCATATGCCCGGGACTTGAGCAGCAGGAGGCCCTAAAACAAGCCTTAAGAATAATATTTTCCCCTTCTTTGCCCCTAAAATTGGCAAAAAAAAAAAAAAAAAAAAAAAAAAAAAAATGGTATTAAAAAAATGCAAAATTCCATCATTTTTGCCTCATATTCATATACAAGTATATATCCTCTTCACACCTGAAGCTATATTGATAGCATAAATAAAATTTCATGGCTTTTAGACACTACAGGACATTACAGGTTATAGAAAGATGTATTTTTCTCAACTTGATATTTTAGGGGGTTAGTAGCATGGACCTTAAATTACTAAACACTGCCTAAGTATGACACAGTTAAAATTTTATGGCCTTGTAGAGGTTAATAATCCCCAATGCTATAACTTTTTAATTCTGTAAAGCGTTCAGGTATTTTCATGGTTGGTTGGTTGGTGTCGTGTCATGGATAGAAAATAATTTTAAATGGGACCAAAGGTTCTATATAGAGCATCTGCAATTTGAAGGCATTTTTCACCATATAAGCCCGCCCACGGATTGTCACTTATTTGCTGCAATTGCGCCAGAATAGCGGGACAGTTGAAAAGATGTTTGGGGGTTAGTTCTATGTCTGTGCAGTTTTTGCAGAGGCAGAGGCAGTAAGTCCTTGTTCCATCTTTATGGATCTTCATCCCCCTAAAGTGTCCTGTCCCGAGTCTTGTTAGAGTGCTGGTGAGAGTTCTATTGGTACTGATTTCAGGTATTTGGTGTTTGATTTTCTATCATTGAGTTTTGCCGTAGCAACTGAATTGATATCTCTGAGAGTGACACAAGTAACCCTGCTGGTGTTTAATTGCCTTGCTTCTTTTGCCAAGGCATCGGCACTCTCATTTTCGGTAATGCCAACATGCGCGGGAATCCACTGCATGGTGCACCGTTTCTTCAAAAGGCATTTTCATCAATTATGAAAATGACTTACTTTTTCAACCACACTGTTTTGAAGCCATTTCCCAATTCTAGTAAAACAATTTATTTCATAAGTAAACTTAGTTTTGTGATATAATATATTTATATCTTTTTAAAGCCACATAATTCAGCTTTACATTTGTCTAGTCAAAATCTAACAACATTAAATGGTTTAGATTTTATATAGCAAGGAAGAGAGGTCCACATATGTGGACCTCAGGTGTGTTGGTGTCAGGCACTCCCCCTGGGCCTGAGGGGGAGTGCCTTCCGTGGAGGTCTTTCTAAGGGGTCCTAGCCCGTATTTACGCAAGTTTCGGAGAAAACCACGGAAAACTCCGAACGGCTAGGCCGACGAGCGCGACCAGGGATCGAACCCGGCACCTCACGTCTACCAGCTTTGAGCGCAGAACCGCTCGGCCGCTGGTGGGCCACATGTGGACCTCAGGACTGAAAAGGATATGCACCTCTGCTAATTAGTGCACAGTCCGAGGGGAGTGGGCTTACGAAAATATGTGTGCCCCAGGCCTCACAAGAAGTTAATCAGGCCCTGTTCACATGATGTACTGAAAAAAGGAATATTTGGAAGTTAAAATAAATATATTTAACATTTTCACATGCATTATTTTTGGTGGCACAAATGTATATGCATAATGAGATGTATGGTACAACAATCAATCTTTATCAGAAATTTGTTGCTTCAGAACTTAGTAAAAATTCACACACATTTAATAATTCTAGTATATATAAGTGGCTTTGACTTTAATATATTTTTTTCAATTAGTCATAGTTTGAAAAAATGTTTTTCTTTTAGTCATTTCCTATTTGGATATTTAATAATAAAACTAATAATAAAGAAGTTAACAAAATTAATCTAAAAAACGCCGTAACTGCAATGCAGAATTAAACTTAAAATAAATTTTTTACTGTTTCTTTATTTGTTCTGACACTTATTTTAGCTCACATGCTAAATTAATAAGAGTTCATATGTACATTAGGTAAATTGTTTTTTAAAAGCTTCAAATCAAGCTTATGTAATACAGTTTGCAGAGATGCCAACTTCTAATGACAAAAAAGCAGGAGATTTTTTAACAGAAATCACAAGACTTTTTCCAACAAGAAAGTTTGTAAGAAAAATTAGTAAAATAATGCAAATTTAATTTTAAGTAAAGATTTATAAGCTTAGGAGGTATTTACAAAGCATCAGTATTAAAATTAAATGAATAATATATGTTTCTGGCAGTAAAACAAACTATCAAAAAAAAAAAAAAAAAAAAAAAAAACCTCAAACATGCATGCAGTTATTTAAAATTTAAGTCAAAATAGACAGATTTGATCATTCTGCTCCTAATATAAAACAATAAGAATTTTAATTATCTTTGTAAAAGAAAAGGTAATAAAGAAATGAAAGTATCAGCTATATTCTAATGAAATTTGAATTCTTTAAGTTTTCAATAGTTATGGTATTAAATCTTTTGATAATAAGACATTTTTAATTATGCAAAAATGAAAGTTAAAAATTTATTCTTAGCAAAAATTAGTTTCAAAGCATTATATAGTAATTCACATTCAAACTAAACTTGATAAATTGCAGGGCAAGATAAACTTCAATTTTCTTTCAAATTTTTTTTACCCAATCAGACAAATTTTAACCATAAATTATGCTAAGAGGGATTAATAAAAATTACATCAGAAAAGCAGGAGAAATGAGTGGAAAAGCAGGAGCATAGAAAAACAAGCAAAAAGCAGGAGACTCCTGCCAAAAGCAGGAGACTTGGCATGTCTGCAGTTTGGACTGCATGGATACCCCTAGTATCTGGGACAGTCGGTGATGGGGCGCACAAGCGCGCCACCTGTCTTATGTAATACAGTTGTCCCCACTTAATCGGGTAACGGATAATCGAATACTCCGCTTATAAGAATATAAAGCTATAGAACCAATTTTTTCCCCATAGAAGTAATGTTAAATTTCCTCGTTTAAAGGAATATTTTTTACAACACCTCACTTAATCGCATACACACATTCAAAGTTTCTTAAACAAAATTCCTCTATTTCTGAGCAGATATTTCCTCTCATTCTCAAAAAAAAAAAAAAAAAAAAAGTTCCTCTTTAAAAAACTTTACATAACTAAGACATGACCTTTAAACATGAGACAGTATTCCTGCCGAGGTGATAAAAATTGTTTTGCAAAAGCCAATTTATAAAACCAGCAACTGATGATTAAATTAGAAATTAAAATACAAATTATCTCCAGGAATTAAAAATCACAAATTTTGAAAGTTTTCAGATGATTAAAAAAGAACTTTATGAACTCATAGATGTGGATCAAGATGGAGAAACAGAAATAGATGAAGAGTTTAATCTTCCAATAAAATCTTTAAATGAAAGTGATAAAGAAAAGCAAGTGAACGATAAATGAAGTTGCAAAATCCTTTAATGTTATTCATCGTCACTTTGAGTCTCATAGAAGCAATTATAATCTATTTATGTGCTTTAGAAAAAGAAATCAAAAAATGTTTAGTTAAGTCTATGTCAAAGTAATCAATCATAACTGATTTTTTTTTTTTTTTTGGTTAAAAGTAAAATTGTAAGTACACTTTATTTTATATCTATTCCAGCATTAATTGCACTTATAAATTACTATAATATTTTAACTTAATAAAAGTTTAGTTAAATATTTAAATAAGAAAGAGGTATAAAATCATAGTAATACATGTAATTACGTTCCTAGTCTTCACTGCATAATCAAATTAATATAGTTGGGATGGTAGATATTCGTTTAAGCAGGGCTGACTGTATATAGTTTTAGACAATAACACATGAAATACTGAGTGTCTTATATTGTTCATTTATATAGACCGAGTTTTCAAAGAAATGAATTGTGGATCTATTGTGAGATTCCAATTGCACATGCGTTTTGATTAGAATCCTGCATTGGGTCGAGTAACCCTATTTTACCCTAACCCAAACTGACAAAAGATCGGGTTGATTTCAAATGGAACCAATTAACTGCACTGATTTGAGAGATACATTTATTAATTTAGCAGGTAGGTGAAACTACCTAGCTTGCAAAAACCTTGAAAACTGTTCCTTACATGCAGATAGGGGATATTTATTAATGATATATCATATGGCTACCTACATTAAGCAACATTTACAGACTTTGTAACACATTATAAGGCAAATTAAACATTCAAGTTGAGAAATTTCTGTAAAAACAAAGTAATTTGACATGAAATTCAAAGACAGCAAAATTTTGAAAAACCCTGAATTCAGGGGTAGCCCCTGAAAAGTTTCACCCTTGATTTAGAAATATAGCATTTCGTTTTAAACAAAAATGATGTTAAGATATTCACTGAAGTGTGATGTTATCACAATTCATTTGTAGAAGTGCTAAAAGTATAGTCACTTAGTTACTAACATATTTTTAATAACTTAAGGTTTATATTAGTAATATCAAAATGCAGATACACGCTCATAACTTTTTGTGATATTATCCCATTTCAAATAATGTAAGATAAATCTGTTGAAAACAGCATTAGAATATCACCATCTTATAAGTTACAAGTCTTGCTCTAGTTCATAACCCATTGTATTCCTGACTGAATACGTGGACTTATAATATGTGGATCCTGCTTTCTTTGCAAATAGTATTTTGGTGTGTACTAACTAACATCTCTAAGTTTCTTTCCTTCTTTTAGAATCACTGAATATTAAAAAATACATATTGGTATTCATATATTACTACAAATTCAAATAAATTTTATTTTTTGAAAACGTAGTAAAGACATTATTAGGAACAATAAAGGTGATAAAATATACCATTATATAATGTAATAAAACATTTTAGGCAAAATTGATATATATATATATGGGTCATTGCCAACACAAGGGGTAGAAACCATGTCCCTTAGCCCTCAAAAATATAAAATATTTTCAATCAGAAAAAATTTTACAGCTAGGCTATTTATTACGATTTTCTCTAGTTCAGTATTATTATAAAAGTTTTAATGTTAGTTATTTTTCTTAGAACTCTATCGATAAAACCTGGAATATCCACTCCATGGACTGTCCCCAAGGGAAGTCTGCAGAATATAGCATTATTTTCAAGCTTAGTATTAATGTTTTTTAATTACATTTTGATTGAAGCAAGACATAATTATCCTTAAAAATATCTTTATTAAATTTTAGAGTTATAAAATTAATCTTGTTTTTTTAATTAATTTATAACAAATGTCCCTAATGAAATGCATCCACTCCGTGGACAACTATTTAATTTCCCATAAAGTTCAGTAAATGGCACTGCCTGTCACCAGTGTGTAACTGAGAAGAAGAGAGGAAAGCCATCTTTGTTTTCACCTACATGTGCTGAACTCAATGCTTTATTTCGTTCTGTTAAAATAGATTTCATCTGTGATACCTCTATTTGGCTATCTCATCAGTCCACTCAGTGGTCAGAAGTATGCAGGTAATTATAAGGATTATTTATTATCTAATTATTATTGCAATTAATGATTATATGGCCCAATTCGACACTAAAGTTAAATTGTTCCTGACATTGTTGCTTTGTTCTTTAAAATTCAAAATCAGACATTCTGTCTACTCCATAGGACTTCCACTCCGTAGACATCATCTGATCACGGAGTGGACACTTCTTTCCACGGAGTGGATACTTTCAAAATTAATCTTAAAAACAGATACACTTGAAAAATAATTTAAATATATTTGATAAATAAATTTTATCCTTTTTTTTTTTTTTTTTTTTTTTTTTGTTAGCCTACTGATTGCTTAATGTGCAATGAAAATATATTTTCCCCCTTAACTTTTATATTTTTATTCGTTATTTTATAAAAATGTCATTTCAACTTCTTTAAAACAGTATTTACTATTTTTTACTGAACTGTTAAGCATTTCTCTTCATGGTTTAAATGTAAGAAGAGAATTTGTATAATATAAATTTAAGAACAGTTTTATGAGTGTTGTTTACAGAGTAATGCAAAAGGTATGATGTATACTATATATTTTTTTTTTTTTTAAGTTTTAAAGGTAAAATGTAGAAAAGGTGACATAACACTTTAGAAAAAAAATTGCAAAAATATAATTAAATTTAGTTTCAGAAGAAAAAAAATTAAAAATATTTTTGTTTTACAGTAAAACTGAAATTGTTTTGTATTTTTATTAACTGAATAACTTTTTTATAAAATCAATACTTAAATTATATATTTATTTTCTTTGCAGAAATTTATTATGCCGTTCAAGAAATATGGAAATTCACATGTAACCCAATGCAGGACAAACAAATGTGCACAAACCTTAGCTCAAACTTAGTCAAAAAGAAAATAAGGTGCAGTTGAAAATCAAAACGATAAGAAAAATAACAAGCAAAAGAAACTTTCCAGCCAAACCGCAGAAAAACGTAAAGAACAAAAAAGAAAAAGTATGCAGAGAGCAAGAGAAAGACTAATGCTCCTATTACACACAAGTTTTCGCTACAACTTTTGAGACAATTGTTAATTTGGCTCAAATCACATTAATGCCCAGTGTAATAGAAATTGGGAATACGAATAATTTTTTCTGGCTAGTCAGACTATGATAAACCAGAGAGAAGAAAGCTCCTTATGTACCGAGAAAAGACAGCGCCAGTGGGAATTCATTCACCATTGTTATCTTCGCTCTCCCATGTCATCCCCGTTAAATCAGCGATATATAGGTGCGCCTTGACATGTACTGTACACCGTGTAAACCAGTTTTTCGAGCAATTTTTGATTCAACTATTGTAACCTTCTTTCGGTTTACAGCTTCCAAAAATTGGATGAAATGAAAGTCGCATGAAACATCTTTGTGTGTAATATGAGCATAGAAATGATCCCGAAAGACATGAAGGAAAAGCTAAAGAAAGATAAATATATTACAGAAGGAAGAATACTGTAGTTGAAATGTCTGAAGGAATGAAAAGAAGTGTTAGGAAAAAATGGAAGAACCAAAACAGAAATCAAAGGGAGAGATTGAAGAAACAGCATAATCCTTGAAGAACATCTCAGAGATGATACACCTCCTGAGACACCTTGTTCAGCAGCCATAAACATCACACTACCACAAATTAATCCATCTCTGACATCAAGACCAACTCAGGGCTCCCACTCGATTTTTGTTACAAAAAGGGGAAAAAAAGGACTATTTTTCATGAAAAAGGGGACCAAATGGGGACCACATTTTTAAAAACGGGCTAAAGGGAACCACTTTTTAAGGGAAAAAAAAAAAAAAAAAAAAGACCGTTATGGTATTAGCATATTACTTTAGCGAATTGTATTGTCAAAAAAATAAATGAAAAATTTCTACACTTTTTAGCAACTTCTTCTATACATAAAATCTTAATATAAAGTAAAAAATACCTAAATTAAACAAAACTTCAAAATTAAAGAGGCACATTGTAAAAACTTTTTATTTTACCCTACTTCAAAGCCAAATATACCAAAATAATCGTCTCTCATCCATTGTCATAAAAATGCGCTGGTCACCCTCAAAAAGCAAAATCAACGGTACACTTTTTATTTTTTAAAGAGGGGGAGGGGAGGGGGGCATATTACATTTCAATTCTAGAAAACTGAAATTATTTGAAATTTTTATTTCAATAATTTCTAAGCATTTAAAAAATTTAATTATACGATACTCTTGCATGCGATTGTTGAAACATGAGATCTTTTTTGCCTCTGCCAAATTTGAGTTTTTATTATTATTTTAAGCTGAATCCCTAACTATGTGATTAGTAATTACATACACAAAAGAAAAAACATTTTTTGTGTATCATTTCCGGAAAAGGAAAAAAAAAAACTCATTTTTCACTAATTGATAAATTATGCAAATTCTTTATCAAATTGCTATTTTTTTTTTTAAGAGGTCAATAAAATAAATATATGTTGTAATTTTAATTACAACTAATTAGCAATTATTTCATTGTTTATCTTCAAATTTCATGTTTTTTTTTTTTTTTTTTTTTTTAAGCTGTTTTTCTATACATATGATCACTTCACTACAAATCCTCAAAAATTCTTTGTGTACCTAACTGATTGAATGTGCCATATTATGGCAGCTAATTGCTGAAAGAAAAAAAAAAATCTTATGTTAGAGCATCAAATTGCCATTTCAGAGCAGATTTCTTAATTTGGAATATCAAAACTGTATTTTATGGTGAAAAATATCCAGATTTTTAATAACATGCTTTTGCTTAATTCTAACAAAAATTAATGTCCCCATGGATATGTGTTTGCCAATGTATACATCATCCTCAAATCTAATAAAAAATTTTCTTATCACATGCTCACAGTGCATGATTCTTGAAAGTTTCATAACACACTGGATACAGAGTTTAGCCTATTTTATTTTTATGCAAAGTGCTATCTCATAGGAAAAAATGTATATGTAGAATGAAACTGCTTAATTACTTCATGATAAGATCTTAAATAATGCTAGAATGCTATTTTTGCACTGTCAATTTATACTATCTTATCAGCTGATAATTATTTTAGAAGCTATTTATTTGACAAATTATAATAATAATAAGAGATATATGTAAAAATTTTGGAACTGATTGCCAAAATAAGTGACTATTTCACCACTAACGGAGAAATATTTAATTGCAATTGCAACTAATTGCTGAAAATAGGCTATTATTTTTCCCCTAATGCTTAAAATTTGCATTTTCTTTTTTTCAAAGCTAATTCTCAAAATACGCGATATTCTGCGATCAATCGATGAAATACGCGATCATTTCAGTACTAACTTATAAAATCGCTCTATTTTTCAGATTCTCAGAATAGCAAGTAATTTTGAGTCTATCATCGAAATAAGCGATCATTTCAGCGATAACTGAAAAAATTCATGCTTTTTTTCAAAGCAGATTCCCGAAATAAGTGATAGTATT
Source organism: Salticus scenicus (assembly GCA_963930645.1). Taxonomy (NCBI): domain Eukaryota; kingdom Metazoa; phylum Arthropoda; class Arachnida; order Araneae; family Salticidae; genus Salticus; species Salticus scenicus. The sequence goes on from OZ005654.1 coordinate 208,604,350, forward strand.
GCGAATGATTGTCGAAATACGTGGTTATTTTTTAATTCTATTTGTTATGCTTTCCCTTTTTTCAAAAATTAGCTCTTAAAAAAAAAAAAAAAAAAACACTTTTTAAAAACTTTTTTTCAAATCGGCAATTTTGCGATCGATTGCCGAAAAACGCGATCATTTCACCATTAATGGATAAAATCCGACTTTTTCAATGCAGATTCTTAGAATATTTTTTGCAACTAACTGTCAAAATACGCGATTATTTTGCGACGATCGTCGAAAAACAGGATCATTTTACTGCTAATTAATAAAATTTGCGCTTTGATCAAAGCAGATTCCCAAAATACTCGGTATTCTTGAAATTGATTGCCGTAATGTGCGATTATTTAAAAGTGACTTCAAATCGAAGCTATTTTTCAAAACAAATTCCCAAAATATGTAATTTTGCGACCTACTGTTGAATACGTGATTATTTGGCTGCTAATTGATAAAATTCGTGCATTTTTTCAAAGTAGATTCCTGAAATATGTGAATTTTGCGACTGATCGCCGAAATAAATGATTCACCTATAACTGATAAAATAGGCCCATTTTTTCAAAGCAGACTCCCGAAATAAGCGATAATTGTGCAGCCGAGACTGCTAAAATACGCGATCATTTCACAACTGATTAAATTCACGCTTTTTTTCAAAGCAAATTCCCGAAATATACAAAAAAAATTGCGACCGACCCCATACACAATCACTTCACCGTTTACTGATAAAATCCATGCTTTTTATTTATTTATTTATTTCAGCTCCGAAAAAAAGGGCCATTTCGTTGCTAATTGTGAAAATTTGCGTTTTTCTTAGTCTATTGCTGAAATAAGCAATTATTTCGCAGGGTTTTTTTTTTTTCTTTTCCTCCGATTTATTTATTTATTTTTTCTTTCTTTAAAGCATCCGAAAATAAGTAATTCATTAGCCACTAACAGCATAAATTACAATCTCTCCCTCTTTTTTTTTTTTTTCAAGCTAATATTATGTAATTTTCTTATATTCGAATTTTTTCAATAAACAATTTTAAAATGTATATTTTTATAAGAAATTTATTTTATTTCGCAGATTTTTATGAAAGCCCATTTTAAGATCGTCGATCGTAGTTAAGTGCGTTTCCAAAACTTTTTCCTAATTTGATCCTTGCAATTATTTCATTTGTTCCATCAGCGCAAACTTCGAAAATATATATATATATGATATAAACCTTTACGTAAGAAACCGTTTTGTACTGCTTCTAATAATTTATTGTCCATTAAAAAAAAAAAAAAAAAAAAAAAAGGGGGGGGGGGGGGGCAAAGTTGATAAGGAAAAAAAAAAAAAAAAAAAAAAAAAAAATTGACGTGTGTGTGTGTGTGGGGGCTGATTTACACTCGCGGAATTTTTGTTGACGGATATTTTAAATTTGGACCCGAATTTCGCCATCCTGCGAGAACGTACTCGTGAATTTTGGCTCTAAGCAAATTCAATAACTATTCAAATAATTTCGCTTTTCACAGACAAAAAAATATATTATAACGTAAACAAAATGAGGAATAATTTTATTTACATTTTCAGTAAGTGCACCTTCACAATCACGGGAATCACAAAGTAATTCCTACTACGCGCGCGTGATAGAAATTATCGGAAGAAAGAAAGGAAGGGACAAAAGAGTAAAATAAAATGATCGGCTTAAAAAATTTAGCTCCCGCTGTTAATCTTTTAACGATTTTCGGCATTTAGCTGAGCATCGATTAAAATTTTACGGTCGGCCTGTAAAAACGGACTTTACGGACCAGGTAGCGAAAAATCGGACATTTACGGACTTGAAGCAAAAAAACGGACCTAGTGGGAGCCCTGCCAACTGTATCATCATGTAGCAGATTAGAAAGTGGAAGAAAAAGATCGAAAAAGAACAGTGAAAAGCTCCGTTAAGAAAACAAAAAAATTGGTTAGGAAGCTTGAAAAATGCAAAAATAATACTACTGATTCTGAAATACCCAAGAGAAAAGTGAAAAAAAAAATTATCACAGAAGCAAATTCAAAAGAAAATGAAAAATGTATTATTTTTTGCAAGGTTATAAAAGAGCCAATAAAAGAAAGTTTTAAAGGTGCAAAATCAAAGAAGAAACTTAAAGAAATCTTCCAAGTTTAACAGAAAAAATAGAAAAGAAATACAAGTATCTTTAACATATCAGATCAATCACATAAAAAAAAAAAAAGAAAAGAAAGAAAAATGAAAGAATATGCAGAACTAACAATAATTTTCCTGTTATTTTCATTTTTCAAAAGATTTAAAGTAAAAATATTTGTTGATTATTTTCTAAAACACAAGTAAAACAATATGGATGAAAAGATAGAGCTGCAACATAACTTTCAGGATTGGATATTCATAAGAGTCCACTCCGTGGTCAGTGATGTCCGCTCCGTTGAAACATTAATTTTGAAATTAATTAATTACCAACCAAAAAAAAGCCAATGAGATAGCTCATCAAGTAAATTAGATTCATAGTTGTCAAGAAGGAATTAAATAATTTTTTCAAAATTTTTATATTTTCAAATTAGTCTTCATTTTCTACCTCTTAGATTGGCAATCACCCATATATATCATATGCACACACAAAAGTTGCAAATAAAAAATCAAACATTAATAATAGTAATAATAACAATACCTAGTTTTGAAATCTAATAGCTTTGCAAGCAGGGTTGGCAAGTTTCTTCCAAGGCGGAAAAAACCGTGGAAAAAACCATGGAAAAAACCGGCCGGAAGAAATAGGTTTCTTCCAAGTGGAAGAAATGGAAGAAACTGTTTTTCTTAAAAATTTATCCTATAAATTGCAGATTTGTAAGATACAATGGATGCATTTGCCTTATAAACAACTTTAAGTAACTTTAATCATACCTATAAAAATTTAATTACATATTTAATTAATAATTATGAGATTCTTACCGAAGTGATCTTCGGTATCTGATAATCACGTTCCAAAATACTCAAAATCCAGTAAAAAAATCAATTTCAATTAAAAAAGCATAAAGTTTTATAATTTATTATTTAGACAATTTTATTTCTTTAACTGGTAATAAATAATAGTTTGTATCACTTGCTTATTCTTTCTGACAAAACAGCTCTTAACAAACATTCAGCTAATTAAAAGAGCCAGTATTCAATAATTACTGTATTACAAAATGTCATCAAAAACTTCATTTTCCTAATACAGTACAGTGAAAAAGAAATTTACATCTCATATTTCAAATAAATTCACATTTCTCACATATTTACTTTTTTTAATCAAATATTTAGCTTAATCTTTGCTTTGAAACTCAACTTGGGAAGGGGGGGGGGGGGTAACATTCTTGTATTTATTATCCTGCAATTCATACAGACTAGTGCTTAAAACAAATCACTATTACATCAATGTTTAACAATATTAATCAGTGATGAATATTATTTCCAAACTTTCAAGAATATTTAGTTTCATATTTTTTAAATATGTTTTTTTACATTTATAGATACCTATTATTTGAATATGCTTAAATTATTTATCATATATGAATGTGATCGATTAGTTTTATTAATATTGAAGAAATACTTTATTCTAAAATTTATTAGCAATAGTCTTTCCATTCTGATGTCTATTCTCATGAATTAATAATAACTGACTCTGTATCTGCAAAAGAAAACTGTAAACAAAGGCACTGATCTTTAATCTACAAATTTCTATAATTCGCACAATCTCTAGACAAAATTTTTGAGAGTTAGAGGGAGTTAAAAAATGTAAAACAAATGAAATGTTTTTTAGAGTAGTTGAATACTGCACTTTATTTTTCAACTTAAAACAGATAAATACAAACTATGATTTTTTTTTTTTTAAATCCTAGAGAACTTGCAGGAGAGTTTAAAAGTAGGTATATTACTTATTGATACAGTTTACCAGCTTCGAGTTTATACAAAAAATTGTATCCTTTAAAAAAAAAAGTGCAAATATTATGGTTAATTCCGTAATTATTATCACTTGTACTGTCTGAATGTATACTAACCCGTCAGTAGTCGCTAGTTGGTCAATTTGCCGCCCATCCTTCAGTGTTGCCAGAATTTTTTTAGTCAATTGCCACCAAAAATTTTTAGAAGTGACATTTGATATACAAAAAACTCGAATAAAATCGAAGAAACATTGATCACATCACTTCTTAAAATTATTGGTGACATTTAAATAAAAAGTGCGCAAATTTATTATGTCTATAGCGACTACTAACGGGCTAATATGAGATAGTATATATGCAAAAAGTTCTAAAAACATCAGCATTGAAAAGTAAAAACCCATCACCTATATATTTAGTATTTGTTATAAAATAACTTATTTTTCTAACAATATTTTTAATATTAATTGGATTATAGTTTAGATTTGACATTATATTTATGCTTTGAGTTTATATAGTTCATAAATTTTAACTTCGAACATCTGTTTTGTCTTCTGGTTAGTTTCTTCCAGTTTCTTCCACTGTCCTGGAAGAAACTAGTTTCTTCCGGAAGAAACCCAACCCTGTTTGCAAGTAAAACATTTCTAATTTCCTCATGTAGAAGATACATATTTTAAGTACAAGGTGATTTAAAACACAACTAAGAATGAGGCATTTTTATTACATATTATAAGTATTATGGCTAAGATTTTCAAAACAAGTTAAAATATTATTTTAAACTTTATATTTCTACCTTTCATGTAACATGCACTTATCATCACTGAATCATCATTATTATTTTATGAAAGATGATTATTATTTATTTATTAACAGAAAATCATATTTCGATAACACATAATGCTTCTTACTTAAGGGGATACTTCACCCAAGTGAATGGCAGCCTTGTTCCATGTTATTCAAACAATTTTTTTTTTTCAAAATTACTTATTACCTAAGTTTGAAACAAATTCCTCCATAGAATAGCATGGGAAAAGGCTGCCGCAAACATTAGATGAAGTATCCCCTTAATATGTAATAATGCATTTGAAAATACTGAGATTTATTAGGAAAATATGATTTTCTAAACTCCTCACTAGTAAGTTTCATAGATTCAAATTGAATAATTATAAATCCGTAACAATAAATGATGTTTAAAAACATCATTTTTTATAATACTAAAATGGAAACAAACACATTCTAGGAATTTTCCTTTATTATAATAACACAGTTAAATAATACAACAATCTAGAAATTTTTATTCATGAATTCATCAACCATGAATATTCATTTTTAAGTAAATTGAAGTGTAAAGGGTGATATTTTTATATACCAACTACGTGAAAAATACCAGAGCCGGGAATCGAACCCAGGCCCTCCGCTTAAGGCTGTACATCAGTCAGATAACTCCTTTTCTCCCTTCCCATGTTATCCAATGGGATTTCCATTACTTCGTTTTCTAAAAATGTCTCATTCAAAAATGAAGTTTTTCAAATTCTGTTTTTTGAATATTATTCTTTGAACAGGTCACCTTTTAGCTTAGTGAGCAATTTTTCGAAAATATTAATTTAAATACTTTATTTCAATAAATAAATTATATACTCTAAGTTTGGATCTCTAAGTAAAATATTTAAATTTATTTTTTCGAGAAATTGCTCACTAAGCTAAAAGACGACCTGTTCAAAAAATAATATTCAAAAAACAGAATTCGAAAAAGTTCATTTTTGAATGAGATATTTTTATAAAACGAAGCAACGAAAATCCCATTGGATAACATGGGAAGGGAGAAAGGGAGCTATCTGACTGATGTACAGCCTTAACATACGGATACTCTATTACTGAGCTACACTGAGCATTGTCATTATATCAGAAATGCCGAGCTGGATATCAGCCAGGGCAGCTCAGTAGTAGAGCATCCGTGTGTTAAGAGGAAGGCCTGGGTTCGATTCCCAGATATGGTATTTTTCACATAGTTGGTATATAGAAATATTAACCTTTACACTCAAATTTACTTAAAAATTAATAGAACAATCTATAGCTTGTGATAAAAATTTTAATACTCTTTAAATCATTCATTTACTATGACTACGGATGTGTTCTTGGCATCTGTCTTTTCTAGGAAAACTCTTTCCACAAATGTTACACAGATAAGGCTTTTCTCCAGTATGAACATTTGTGTGTCTAGTTAAATGTACTTTTTGTCGAAACGACATGTTACATATTGTGCATGTGAATGGCTTTTCTCCAGTATGAATAAGTAAGTGCATATTTAAACTAGAAGAAGTGACACAATTTTTACCACAAAATCCACAGATGAACAATTTTTGATGCAATACATTTTGATTCTGTAATGGCATTAATTTTTCAATCTTTACCGGTTGTGAATTAATTGAAGTTAGGTCAAATTCTGAAAAAGAAAATAATACACAATGAAAAAAAAAAAATAAATAAATAAATAAATAAATTATATTTGAGTAATATTATACATTACTTTAACATAAAATTACATTACATGATGTACATAGCTCTTTTAAACAATAACACTTAAAATATATGGTATATATTTATGCAAAGTTGAATGTTACAGAAGTGCTGGTAGAACAAAATTATAAAGGAAAATAATTTAGGATGTATAATACACAGTATAATATGAAATCGGACATTTTCACATAAATAAATATGATACATTATCAACCTACTTAAAATCAAATTCAAAATTAGAAAGGGGGGATGAAATATCCCCTTTAAAAATGTTTGTGCATACAACTATTTAATTTTTTAAAAGATACAAATATTTTTCTTTAATCCCATCACTATGACCTGAGGTCCATGCAGATACTTTTAACTTGTAGCCAAAAAATACATATTGTTATCTGAGACGTCACAAAGTAGTGACATCTCATTTCAATGTGTTTAACTCAGGGTAACAATTTGATTGTAGAAACATCAAGTAATATTAGGATTTATTTTACCTGAAATGTAGATGAAGCATTTCTATATTCTGGGGTCCAAGCGGACCCCAGGATCTAGAACATTAAGACACTTTACAAAAAGAAAAAAATAATAACAATAATAAAACCATAAGATATTTAGACAATATTTAAACCATTTTTAAAAAATCCAGAAGAAGTATATTAAACATTTTTAAGATATTTAAATCACATTAAAGATATGCTTTACAGTATATGAAGTATGTATGAACGGCAAGTCAAACTATTCTATTAAATAAATGAGGCCACTCATTCAAAAAATTTATGTTTAATCACAGTATTACTGAAACACTTTTCTTTTTTGTGGGTGTGTAGTTTGATTTGGGGAGGGGGGGGGACACAATTGTTGAATGACACAATCCAAACACTGATAACTAACATCTGTATATTATTTAAATAAGAATCAGAACACTACAAAATGATGTTTTCCCTGTTCTCTTTCCCCTTCTTTTTTTCCTTGCACTATGGACTAAACACATCATAGCCACGAGTCATTAAAGTTGGATTGAAATGAAAAAAAAAAAAAAAGTTGGAGATTTGATATTTTCTCAAGCATGGATGAATTTATTACAAAATATTTATCATCAAACTTCAAATACTTAATTTTTTTTCTACAGGGTAGGGGGAGGGTATGCACTAGCTGTTTTAAAGAAACACATGTAACAGAAGAATACAGCTATTAGTTTGTTGTTTAATATTAGAAAGTTTGTTTTTTTCAATTTTTTTTCCCATTCTATTCTAAGAAAATAAATATTCACAATTTCCCCCCATACCTTGTTTGCATGTTTGGACATATTTTGCATTCCTGAATCAATCTTTTATTATTCGTTATAAACTTACCCTGTGACTGAATATTTTTATGCTTTCAGCGACAAGCCTTATTTGAGCAAACCTTTTCTGCAAGACAATATTGACATATTTTCTTATTTACACATAATATGAGCATATAATTATAAAAAATATCAACATTAGACTATTGAAAAAATCTTAAATATAAGACCCAAATTTCTATTTTCTACTGAAATTTAGGAATATCTTATTTTTATGGGCAAATTTTTCTGCAAGTGACAATTTCTTTTCTGTGACAATGTCGCTGTGTCGCCTAAATTCTGCCACAGGGTAAACTTATAACCCAGTTCTGTGTAAATTTTTATGTTTATAATATAATATAAAGTACTTACCTCAAAATAAAAAAATCCTAATCTGTGGAGCTGAAAGTATAAAAGAACAATATTGAAGACAAAGGACACACATATGAATGTTAGGCCTGGGTAATTTTTTCAGAATCATGTTAATTAACCTGAGGACTTCCGTATGTGACATTATATGATAAAGCTTCTGCCTTTCATAGCAGGGTTGGCAAACTGGGCCCAGCCCAAAATAACCCGCCCGGGTTTTTCTGGGCGGGCCCACCAACAAAAACCCACTGGGTTTTTGCAAATAAGTGGGTTTTTGTTAAAAATTATTTATAATTTACAAATCCCATCTATAAAGTATAGAAAACACCTTACCTTTTAAGAAAAAACTCTTATTTTTATTTTCTAGAAAATAGTATTATACATAAAAAGTAATTGCAGTTATAAATCTATAATAAAAACAAGTTTATCTTCTATAATTGGTTCAATTTTCCTTTTCCTGTAAAACCGAACGATATTTTTGTTTAACAGCGGGCATAAACATTGTCCAGAATCAATATTTAACTAATAAAATTGTTTAGTTTTAAAACTTTATAATAATTTTATTTTAATTTTAGTAGCAACAATTAATCTGCATTAATTACATTTAAATCTAATAAAATTTTCTTCTATAACCGTTTTCAACTATTAAAAAACTTAACAAAAAAAAAAAAAAAAAAAAAAAAAAAAAGAAAGAAAGAAAGAAAAAGAAACAAAAGGATAAAGCTGTGCAACTTATTTTTATAATTAAAACTAGTTGGCATAGGTGGACTCTGCTCAGTTCCTCAGGGGTGTTTGTGTTCAGGGTTTACCCCTGATTTCAAGGTTTTTACTTTAACCCATCTGTAGTTTCATATTTTCTATAAAGATATTTTTTGTGATCATTGGTTGTTCATTTGTAATCCAGGTGATAGGTGAATGAAATGTAAAAGGATTGAGGGCTTCTAGCATAAATAGTTGGAGTATTACTTGATATTTTGGGTTTTTTCTAATTCCAGGCTCTAATTTTCAGGGTTTTTACCTTTGAGTTACAATCACCCCTGGTTCCTCATCATATATGTTTTCATAAATTTCTAGTACAGGACATTCTCGTAACATGATTATCATGTTAAGAGAAATGAATTTCACCAAACGCTTGACACAGTGACAGAATTAAATCCCCGCCTAATAGGCTATCCACCGTTCACTTTGATATATTTATCTTATTCTAATCTATTAATTTATTTTATTACGATCAATTTCGTAGTTTCCTTTTCATGCTACTATTTCCAATGCAACAATCCTCAAAATGCATATTTATATGGGATCTCGCTCCATTTTGCTGTGTTGATAAAATCTTAAATTACGAATAACTTACAAAATTTTCCCAATAGAATATTTGTAGTCAATCATGTTCAAACAAGTATCATAAATGTTATTTTGAAGTTGTCTGATATATTCATGATCGTCAAAATGGACATTTATGCTCAATTTTGTCCTATTCTGCCATTTTAATTAAATCATAAATTCCAAATAATTTATGAATTTTTTAAATTGGAAAATACATATTCTATGATATTCATGCCAGTATCCTAAATAATATTTCAAAAGTGGTCTGACATCTTTACGAAGAAAACATATCTAAAAATTGACGTTTATGTGAAATTTTGCTGTATTCTGCCGTGTTAAGAAATTCATAAATTTCCAATAACTTGAGAAATTTTCAAAGTAGCATGTTTCTAGTTACTGATGTTCATTCCGACATCAAAACTCATATTTTAAAACTGGTCTCACATTTTTTCAGTAAAAATTTTCCATTTAATGCACGTTTAAGTGAAATTTTGCCCTATTCTCCCACGTTAAGAAAATCATAAATTTTTAATAACTTACGAAGTTTTTTAATTCAAATGTAGCAAATGAATAGGGTTCTTGCTAGTGTCAAAAGTAATATTTTAAAACTGATCTGACCTCTTTGCGACAATTTGTTCTTGAGATATCATGTGCACAGACAACATACTAACAAACTAACATACACCCTACAGACGGACACCATACAAATTTTGTCATTTTCCCGATTCCTCACACATGAAAACGTGTAAAAAAGTCAAAAACAAGGTCGAAAATTTTCACGATTACCTAAGTTCCCCATACCTATAGTATGGTTGGTTGGTTGAATGCCTTTTTCTGGCGCAAGGTCCAAAGTAGGACATGCTGCGCCAAACAAACAGGTAAAAGAATAAAAAGAGCCTCTGGATGGGTTTACCCATCCAGAAAGTCATTAAAAAGTCACAGGACAAAAACGAAACAAGACAAGATACAAGATAAAATTAAATATAATAAAAACAGTGTATACAATAAAAAACAGATGTAAAATAGGATGAATTTGTAAACAATAAAATCAGATCTCAAAGTAAAAACAGATGTAAAATGGGATGAACAGTGTAAAGAATAAAATCAAATGTCGAAATAAAAACCAGCCTCTTTCAAAAAATTTGTCACGTGATGATGAGAATTTGCACCTAAAAGGCTTGTCAAATTGGGTGAAGATGAATTAAAATAATGTCTATACAAATGACGAAGGCAAGGGCAGTCGGTGAGAATATGGCGAATGGTTAGTGCACTAAAATGACATTTCGGACAATCAGGTTGTTGTTCTCCAAGCAATAAGTATTTATGTGTGAGTCTTGAATGCCCAATTCTTAGTCTAGTAATAATGACATCATATTTTCTAGGGGTGAGTATTGGCCAGATTGAAATTTCAGGTTTTATTTCTTGCAATTTATTATTGTTTTGGTTATTCCACTCCCTTTGCCAAATATTTTTAAAATAGCTTTTAAGTGTGTGCTTTATGTCATCGTAAGGTACAGGACAGCTTAAAAGTAGAGAAGCCTGCCTTGCGGCCTTGTCTGCTGCTTCATTTCCTTTAATGCCAACATGGCCAGGAACCCAGCAAAACAAAATGTTGAATCCCTTTTTAAGAAGGTCATTGTAAGTTTTGAGAATTGAAATGAAGGACAGGTTACAAGAGTTAGAAGAGAGAGAGTCAAGAACACTGTTCGAGTCGGTATAAATAATGAATTTTCTCCTCCGATGAGATGAAACAATGTTAAGAGCAACCTCAACCGCAAAAAACTCTGCAGAGAAAATGGAAAATGAATTAGGGAGTTGATAGCTAAATGTAGTGTTATCAATGATGATACCACAACCGACTTTATTAGTTGTCTTAGAGCTGTCAGTAAAAATCTCGACATAGTCCTTATACTCAGAACGATGAGAAGAGAAAAGTGCTTGAAAAATGGAGGCATCTGTGTTAGATTTGTCAAACCCCTTAAATGGATGAAGACAAGAAATAACTTGGAAATTCCAAGGCGTCATGTTTAAAAGTGACCGAGGACGAATTTTGGTATGAATGTGAGAGGTGTTAGCAAGAAAGCTCTTAATTCTAAGAGCGAAATGTGGGATGCAAGATGGGCGATTCACATAAAGATTATGATCGTTACAATTTAAAAGTGAATGAAGTGGATGATTAGGATGTGAAAGGATGCGAAAGTACAATTCACAAGAAAGTCTTTGTCTGATGTCAGTGAGAGAAGGCTCCACACAGTCAGCATATAAACTAACGACTGGAGACGTGCGGAAAGCACCTGAGCAAATTCTGAGTGCACTGTGATGTGTTGTGTCAAGTTTTTTAATATAGGAGTGAGGGGCTGAACCATAAACCTGACATGCATAATCAAGTTTGGAGCGAATAGTAGCACGATAAATTTTAAGTAAAGAGGGGCGGTCTGCTCCCCAAGAAGTATTAGAAAGCACTTTTAAAATATTAAGTGCTCTGTCACATTTAGTTCTCAAGTGTAAAATATGTGGCAAAAAGTTCAGTTTTCTGTCAAAAATAACACCCAGAAAGCGAGCAGTGTCAACAACTGAAATTGGCCTGTTGTTTATTAAAATCTCTGGATCAGGATGAAGACCTCGTTTACGACAAAAATGCACACATTGTGTTTTGTCAGTAGAAAATTTAAAACCATTTTTATTTGTCCAATTAATTATGTTTTTTATAGCAAGTTGTAACTGACGTTCAATGAAACGCATGTCATTTCCCTGGCAAGAAATTTGCAGGTCGTCAACATATAAACTCCCATGGACACTTGGAGGCAATTGTTTAAGAATATTGTTTATTTTTAAAGAAAAAAGCGTAACGCTCAAAACACTGCCTTGAGGCACACCTTCCTCTTGAAAATAAAAATCTGAATAAACTGATCCTATACGAACTTGAAAGCGTCTGACTCTTAAAAAGTTTTGAATGAAAATGGGGAGATTACCTCTAAAGTCCAAATTAAAAAGATCTTTTAAAATACCATAGCGCCATGTCTTGTCATAAGCTTTTTCTATATCGAAAAAAATTGAAACCAAATGGTTACGTCTCACATTAGCTTTGCGGATATTTGTCTCTAATAATAAAATATTGTCAACCGTTGAACGGCCTCGTCGGAAACCACTTTGCCATGGAGAAATCAAATTACTTTTTTCTAAAATGTAAACAAGCCTAGTATTAACCATCTTTTCTAGCAGCTTACATAGACAGCTTGTAAGAGCAATGGGTCTGTAATTATTGGGGTCAGTAGCATCTTTGCCTGGCTTAGGAAAAGGAATAACAATAGCATTGTGCCAAGCAACAGGGAAAGTATTTTCAGTCCAGATCCTGTTGTAAAGATGAAGGAGGTTTTTAAGAGACTGTTTTGATAAATGTTTAATCATAATGTAGGTAACACCATCGGGTCCGGGAGCAGAGTTATGGCAATGTTTCAAACTATTTTTTAATTCATTTTCTGTAAAAGGTCTATTGTAGTCTGGTGAAGAGCGGGAGTGAAAGTTGATTGAAGAACGTTCAGAATTACGTTTATAAGACAAAAAAGGTTCAGAATAGGAATTAGAATTGGAGATGTGAGATAAAGTTTTACCAATGGTGTTTGCAATATTTTTAGTAGAAGTTATAGTTTGTCCATTATCTTTTAAAAACGAAATACTTTGATTAGAATGAATTCCCATTGCTTTCTTGACACGATGCCAAAGCTGTTTACTGCTTACATTGGAGGTAATGCTGGACACATAATTAATCCAGGAATTTTTTTGGGAGATTCTGCGGATTCTTCGTGCGGCTGCCCTTGCTTTTTTGAATGCGATATAATTAGCAGTAGTCGGGTACCTCCTAAAAATTCCCCAAGCTTTTTGTTGCTGTCTTTTTGCATTATTGCATTCATCATTCCACCATGGCTTTGAATGTTTACTGAGACGTCCAGAGGATTTTGGAATAGTAATATCAGCTGCATTTATAATACTGTTTGTGACATCAGCGATTGCTCTGTTGATATCACCCTCAGTCATTTCGTATGTGATAGTTGCATTTATAGTGAAAGTAGCCCAGTTGGCTTTGTCATAAATATAATGTGGATTTGTAGGATGATGATCATTAAAATTATAAAAAGATAAAAATAGAGGAAAATGGTCACTATTATGAAGGTCGTTACTAACAAAGAAATTAAAATATGGATAAAGACTAGGAGAGCAAATGGCCAGGTCTATTGCATGAAAAGTTCTAGAAGGTTCATGAAAATATGTATTGTCACCGTTATTTAAAATACATAAATTATTATCAGTGATTAGGTCTTCAATAATTTGTCCTCGAGGATTAATATCAGGACTACCCCAAAGTTGGTTGTGTCCATTAAAATCACCAAGAATTAAAAAGGGAGTCGGTAACTGCAAAATAAGCCTATTGAGGTCACATTGTCGAACAATCATATTTGGCGGTAAGTAGACAGTGCATATGGTGATAAGTATGTGTATATGGATCTGAACAGCAATAGCCTGGATGTCTGTATTTAAAATGATATTAGAGTGTGGAACATTATTAGAAATTAAAAGAGCTACACCACCTGTAGCTCTGTCAGAATGTGTAAAATCTTTCCTGAAACACTGGTAGCCACGGATTTTAACATTGTCGTGTTGTCTTAAGTATGTTTCTTGGAAGGCAAAGCAGATAGGTCGATGATCAGAGATAATATCTCTGATTTCATCTCGTTTATTAATAAAACCTCGGCAATTCCATGAAATGAAATTGGTCATTTTTTTTTTTTTTTTTTTAGATTATAACATCCACGTCATTGTCCTCTGATGCAGTGGACATACCGTCCTCCCCATCAGAAGGATGGAGGCTGATTGTATCATCTTGTTTTGGAAGATTTCCTTTATTATTTTTATTTGTAGTAGGAGTGGGCAATTTTGCTAGTTTCTTTTTCTTGATGATATTGAGACGGGAGGGTGAATTAGAATGCTTTAGAGAGGTAGATATAAGATTTTTTCCAGACAATAAGGTTTTAGAATTTTGTGGCGTTTTTTTTAAGTTTCTTGATTTGGATGAAGATGGCTGTGAAGAGTTACAAGCCTGATTTTGATTGGATTGTAAGGTTGGGGTTTTGTTTAATGCAGTTACAACTGGAGAGTTGGTGTTGGGAACAGTGTCAGTTTGGATTGCTATAGACTGATATGTTTTTTTGTTAATTATGGCAGCAGCGTATGATTTTCCAACAATGGGTGTTCTTGATTCTACAATTTTCCTTGCTTCGGGATATGATATGTTTTGTTTTGTTTTAATGGTTTGTATCTCCTTTTCAGTTTTCCATTTTTCACATGATTTTGAGTAAGATGGGTGATCCTTTTTGCAATTAACACAACAGGCAGGGGCTTCACAATTTTCACTGTCATGGCCAATTGCACTGCAACGAGCACATGTTAGCTTACCACGGCAAGAGGTCTTTGAGTGGCCAAAACGTTGGCAATTAAAACATCTTAGAGGGTTAGGGATATATGGCCTTATAGGGCATTCAAGGTAACCAGCTTTGATTGATTGGGGAAGTTTAGGAGAATCTATTGTCAAAATAATGTGTTTGGTGGGAACAGGCTTATTATCACGGAAGATTGAAATTCGTTTAACTGCAATAACTTTTTGGTCTTTCAAATTATCGAGTATTTCACTTTCTGGAATATATTGTAGATCTGGTTCAGAAATCACACCACGGCAGATATTTAATGTTCTATGTATACTTACAGTGACTGGTATATTGGCAAAGTGGGTACATTTTTTTAAGTTATTAGCTTGCTTGTTATTTTCGACCTCAATTAGTAGTTCACCAGATCTAAGTTTTTTAACAGACTTCGGATCACCCATTATCGATTGCAATGATTTCTGAATCAGAAATGGAGAGGTCTTAAAGAAATCTCCTTCATTTCTCTTTACCACAAAAAATCTTGCCTCGCAATTAAGAAATACATTATTTTCGATAAGAGTGGAAGAAAACTCTTCCATTCTTTCCGCCCAAGATTTCTCAGTTGAATTTTTGATAGCTTGGCCCGAGCCAGACGCATTATTCGTATTTCCTTTCTTTGTCGCCATATTGAGATAATAAAAAAGGGTCGAGGGTTTCCTTAGTCCCACAAGTCAGCCCGTTTCTTGAACAGACGGAAAAGCAAAGGGTTTTCAGAATCGCTCCCTGGGACACCCATAACCACTCACCAGCTACCAGATTAGTGACCCAGATCAGGAATCACATGTGGTAGTCGTGTTAGTCCGGTGTTTCTCGTTCGAGTAGTCACCGTTGTCTCACCTTCACCAAGGGCACCAGTCTCCCAGTGTGATCCCAAGGCTAGACTACCGTGAGACCCTCACCAAATCGCCAACCCAATAACCAGCGCCACATCTACACCGTTTTCAGCTTGGTTAATGTTTTAGAAATTAATTAAGATTAGTATAAACAACAAGAACAAGACCAAAAAATAAAGGTGAGTGAAAATAAACAAGGTAAGTAGAACCCGAAAAGGTGAGTAAAACAATATAAGTAGTTTCATTTTTTTGGAAGTTTTTCAAATTTTTAATTTTTTTTTTCAATTTTTTTTTTTTCATGAACAAAAAACAAGAACAAGTATCAAACCCTTATTGGCCGTAAAACCAAAAAAAAACAAGCAAGAAAAAATGCCAAAAACATATAAGCAAACATAAATAAATAAATAAAAATAACAAAAACAAAATTGAAAGAAATAAAAGAAAGGAAGGTATAAGGACAAAAAAAAAAAAAAAAGAGAGAGAGAAAGATCACTCGGGCCCGGGGTGCGTGACTCCCCCTGAATACCTGAAGAAGGTACCCCCCTGGGGGACCTATAGTATGATAGGGAACTAACAAATTAAAATGATATGTATTATACTTAAGAATTTAAATTCTTTTATTTTATCAGTTATTGTTATTAAGGATATTTATTTTGAATAAGCATACATTAAAATAAAATATAGCTTAATCTTACTAATTAACACTATTTTAATATTAGAATAAAACCAATTTTTATTTCTAAGATAAATATTAATTATTAATTAGTAGTTTAATATAATTAGGTGTATTACAACTAATATGCTAAATAACATATATGTAACATTGCAATGCAAATGTATTCAAGCAAAAACCCACAAAAGCCCAGAAAAACCCACAAAAGCCCAGAAAAACCCGCAAAAACCCAAGTGGGTTGGGTTTTTCTAGAAAAACCTGGGTTTTTGCCAACCCTGTTTCATAGGTATTGTTTATGAATGAGAAGAAAGCAATTTTTGAGCATATGCGTGGGTCTTGTGTAAAAAAACAACTTCTGCCTTTCATAGGTATTGTTTATGAATGAGAAGAAAGCAATATTTGAGCATACGCGTGGGTCTTGTGTAAAAAACAATTTTCTCACTGATTACCAAAAATTGTTCTGTTAAAAAAAAATTGCTTTAAATTCTTTCTTAGATTATCAAAGTCTTGGAGTTATAAAAAAAAATTCATGAGCTTTTATGAAAATTTGTGACTTTCCTGACTGTTTATCAAATTCATGAGTTTTTCCCGACTTTCATAACCAGTACTCTGTTTTAGTACTTTCATAGCTGAGTTTCACACTATTTTATTACGAATCCTGAAATTATTGCTTTCCCCATAAAAAAATGTATGCATAAAAAATACATTTTGACAATTATAATTTTTTTTTTTGATAGTTTTTTCTAATTTCTAAAAAATACTGGATAAAAATACAAAATGGCTTTGGACTTTAGACAAATAAAAAACATTTATAAACTAAGACTTTTAAAAATCAATCTAGTCATGAGTGCAATTAAAGGACGAACCACAATTTGATGAAAGATTACCCTGTATTTATCAGGCATGAGAGCAGTGGCGGATTTAAGGGGGGGGGGGGGGCTAGGGGGCTGAAGCCCCCCCCCAAAAACAGTGACATTCACTTTGAATACTGCAACTGGAAATTTTTTATTGGTCTAGAATAACATTTTGAAAAGTCTTAGCCCCCCCCCCCCAAAAGTTAAGTTCTGGATCCGCCACTGCATGAGGGTGCAGAAAATTGAAAAAAGAGGAAACACGCGTGTTCATAAAATTAATTTCAAATGAAAAATAACGTGCTCGGAGAAAACTACACAAATCTATTCATAAAAGTTATTTCAAATGAAAAATAATGCGCAAAATATTTTAAAAGTGACAAATTAAACTAAAAGAATAATTCACATCAATACAGTAAAACATGTGGAAAAAAAAAAAAAACATTAATCAATATTTAATCATTGATTGGTGGAAATTGGGAAAGGGGGAGGGTTAAAAAGTAGTTCATGAGTGAGAAATATTAAACACAATTCTACTTCTTTATGGGTTCTAGAATATCATAAGTTTAAAATTAATATTGACATTTTTGTTGTGGATGGATAAATATTCAAAAATAAAAGGCTCCCCGCAAAATGTTTGATCGGCGATGGTTAGAGATAAAAAAAAAAAAAAAAAAAAAGGGAGGGAGGGGGGAGCAGGACAAAAAAAAAAAATTACATGAGTGAGAAATATTGAATAATTCTGTTCTTTTAAATGTTATAGAATCTGATAGAGCACGTTTAAAATGAATATTGACATTTATATTTTGGATGGAGAAAGATTGAGAATCTGAAGTCTTTCGTAGAACGTTTGAACACTGATCGTTTTTGGAGTTTGATTAAAAAAAAAAAAAAAAAATTGCAGAATTAACGGAAATCACAAAAAGCAGAAAATCGCAGAAGAATCTCATGCCTGATTTATCATACAAATCTACAAATGATTTATAACTTTAATACATGGTTTTTTTTTTTTACTATGTACAATATCTGTATGTTTTTTTAGAGAGAATTGTAAAATTATTTACAGATACTATATATATTGTTGCGTGCTTGGTGGTTCGTAAGTTGACCGAGAATGAAAGCTGAATCTTGTAGATGCTGGAAACTTTATGTACAAAAAATTCAAAAAGATTACAAATCTATAAACCAAGTATCAACTTTACTTCCACTGGTAAAGACAGCTTAAATAAAAGCTGTCAACAGCAAATTCACAGTAGAAACTGTATCAGAGCATTAACATACAGCAATCCAAAAAGGCTCAAAGCTTTTTAAGTAGCATAGAAAGCTTTGGTGAAACTCAATTCATTTAGTGCAAAGCAATTCCTTAAACACCTGCATAGAAAAATGTGGAAAATTCCAGAAACTTCGCAGCCAACAGGGGTCGATCTAGGTGAAAATTGGGTCCCTTTTGTTGCCCCTTCACAAAATTCAAATTTATGAAATGAGCCCCTTCACAAGATTTCGTTTTACAAAAGTGATCCTCTTATAAAATGTTTCTAAGTTTTCAGTATTATTTTTAATTAATTGGTTCAAAGAAACTATGTTAATTTGATATTAAACACTTATTAGAATGACTGTTAAAATGGAAGATTTTATACACAATATATATATATTTTCACAAAAACGGGACCCAAAGTTTAAATCCTGGATCAACCCCTGGCCAATCAAATTAGAGCTTCCATATTTGGTATATCAATAAGGATTTTTTCGCCAAGAAGCAAAAAAGTCGCCAAAACTATTACATGCCTTAATGGGGCTTTTTAACAGGAAATGAGCTGTTTTAATGCGAAAACAAGCTAGAAATGCTGAAAATCATTATTTTATCACCTGACTAAGCCTCTTTGAATGAATTTACATAAAAATAACTATGAATTATTTACAAATTCATAACTATACATATTAATAAAATTAATTTTTGCTTATAACAAGAATGGAGTTCAACAAAATGTTACAAAACTTGCCAAAAAAAAAAAAAAAGGACAAAACTTTCTGAAACATAAACACACATTTAATTTTTGCTGAGGTATGAGTATTTGTAGCAAATATTTTTTACTATGCATGTGTGAAACATAACATAGTACTTTTTTTAATATATATTGTTGAAAGTAGATATATTGCACAACTTATGCAAAAGATCATTTGGAAGAACAGTATAAATTAAGTAAGTTATCAGCTAAAAGAATAAGCCAGATTTTAGATATTTTCTCGCAAGATGAAATATCATAGAGGGGTTTTTCACATGCCACTGATCCAAGTGAAGGAAGAGACAGGAAAGAGAGAAACAAGCAAATGCATAATTCACCACTTGCGTTCCTAAGATAGGTGTAGAAAATACATGCATATCAAATAATGACTAGGTCCAAAACTATGGTCATCAAGCTGAAATTCATATGAAATGTAAGGCGTAAAAGGTGACAATTGGATGCAAAATTATCGCTGTCAAACTAAAATTGTTAGATGCAAAATACAACTAAAGACCACTAGAATCCTGGTGGTCAGGGCTATAGACAGGGTGGGGGACTTAAACAGAGAATGTTCTTTGCATGTGTGAGGTTAAAGGACATTGGTCTAGCATAAAAAAAAAAAAAAACTAATTGATTATTTACAGTAGCTTGGCTTGGCCATTTAAAATATACTATTGCTATGTATCAATATATATATTGATGATGTATACTTTTAGAAGCTTGATATATATTTTGTACATTTGGTAAAAAGAAACCGGGGTGATTGTGAGTTAAAAGCTTTGAATGTCAAATGATATTCACATTATTTAGACCAGAAGCCCTTAATTTCTTTATATCTTGTATCAGCCAATGAATAATAAATATACAAATCGTTCACAATATAACTTGGATGACAAATGAACAACTAATGAAAACAAAATACGGAAATTTGAAAATACAAAAGGATTTGATTAAAAACCCTGAATTCAGGGGTACCTTGAACACAATCGCCGATCATTCAACAGAAACGTAATTTTTGCTTTGCCATTTGATAATTTAACTGTGGATATTGTTTCTATTATTAGAGCCACGGATTGAACAAAAATTGCACATAAAGTGTTATCTATGATTTAGAGGAACTAAAAAGTTTTTGACAGAAAATTGAAAGTTATTTTATCTATAATTAAAAGGAAATAATAACGCGATCATACATATTTATTTATAATGGTTAAATATTTCAATACAAAAAAAAAAAAAAAAAAAAAAAAAAATGTAATGTTCTACATTACATAATGCTAAAAACCACACAAACAAATTTAAGAAATTATTGCAAAATACTAATAAACATGTGGACATACAATAATTGATTATACAATATTATGAAATATACTGAGAACTGAGATTGAAGAAAGCATGCCTCTCAAATTAAAATAGTTTTCTGGAAAATACATCATAATGTAAATATTTTACTGAATGAAAATTATTATAACTATAGTACAATACAACAAAGATATTTATCCAGGAGCATTTTCATATCAATACTGATGGCACATATACATTTAATGTGGGCACAACAGCATTTTTCATTAAAAAACACAAAACAACAAATGGCCATGGCGGCCGCGGCCGGCCAAAAAAAAAACTCCATTGCCATCAAGAAGATCAGATCAAAACAAAATGCCGCGCCTGAATGAAACCACTGAGCTGAGTGTATTTTACATTACGCTAGTGCTACAGTCACGGATTGGCTACAGTATAGAACGTTACATTTAAATGCAACGCATAAAATTTTCTATCACCCAAACTCATTTGAGAGTCGAGTCTTGAGTGATCCGTTCATAATCACGGTTGTTTTGTTATGATTTTTGTTGGCTTAACAAATTTCTAAAGTTATATTTTTAAGTCTCGGGTATTGATTAATTATGTGACTTTTATCTTAATTTAGTGAAATTAATTGCAGTTTTAAATCCTTAATTGATTCATCAACTTCTTATTTTAAGGTATGGAATTTTTCTGTAAAGTATTCCAATTACCTACCATGAAGAAAATATCACTATATTTATATCCTGATTTTTTGTATATAAATTAATTATATTTCTGCAAACGAAAAGAAAAATTTTCTTTTGAAATAATTTTTTATAGTAACTTGGGAAATTAACTTGATTTCTCTTTCTTTTCCTTTTTTAATTTGTAAAAATCATTGTGGTTTAATTTTTTTTTCTAATTAATGTATTTTCATAGTTTCAAAAATGCTACCGAGAATTGCGCTGTTAAAATTTTGGTTCCATCTTTAAATATTAATTAAAAGATACTGATGTCATACTAAACTCAGGATATTTATGAATAACTCAGAAAGTATGTAAATTTCTAAACTAAACATAGCATATATTATTAGAGAAATGTCCTATTCCCCAAAGTTTCCCCCAGGTTTAGAAAAGGGCAGGGTGTTACTAATAGAAAAAGGCATTAAAAAAAAAAAAGTGTGCTAGTTTTATTTATATGTGTGTAATTTATTTTCAGTTTAAATGTTGCTTTCTTCTAAATCGAGAAAATATGAGTTAGGATCATTTAAAAAGATTTTGCACGTGCAGAAATATTTGTATTTTCTTGTATTCCTTTAGATTATGATTAATCTACTAATAAGAAAAGGACACTTTTTTGATTTTTTTTAGAGCACATTCAACATTTTAAATCCAAACATAAGCTTTATTATATGGATATAATTAATTTTTTTATCTCCTGAATCAAGTTCGAGAAAACATGAGTTAGGATCCTTTAAAAAGATTTTGCATGCAGATTTTTTTTTTTTTTTTTTGTATCTTTTTAAATATTAAATAGAATACTAACACTATTTGTTGTAGCTATTTAGTAAGTATTGTAAAATCTGCATAAAGAAATGATTGATTTGGCAGTTTAATATATTAATAGGTAATTTCCCATTATAACATGAGACATAAATAAAAAATGATTACTTGTAGTGAAGAGATTAAAATAAAGTAGAAGAATACATTAGAAAGTTAAAAGAACTCTTTAAAAAAAGGCTACGTTTAGTGTGGGGATAAGAAAGCAACTATCAGGAATAAATTCAGCATAAAATTCTGTAATAAGAAAGGTGCAATTTTTTTTTTTTTTTTTTTTTTTTTAATAGAAGAGGGGGCAAGGAGGGTGTTATGTAAAAAAAAAAAAAAAAAAAAAAGCTTGCAGAGTGCAGCACTTTCCTGAAACTGTATGAAGGTAAATTCTGTATTCCCTATTGTACAATATGTATAATTTATTTGTTATTGCTTATGTTTCTAATCTTATAAATTTTTGCTTTCTTTTACTGTAGTAATCCAGAAATACTTTATTTATACCATTTGTAATATTTTTTATTTTGGTTCCTTAGGTCAATTCTTTGAAACATGCGTTTGACTAACATTTTATGCCAAGTTAACTATCATAGGCATTTTCAAAGAATATGGAAAAGACAAGGAAAAATGGAAATAAAAGAACTTGTTATCCCTCCCGAATTACAAGCTATGGCAGTGGAAATTAAGGAAGGAAAAGAAATTTTAAATGAAACAAAATTGTAATTATTAATCTTATCTTTATAAAATCATTGTATGTATATGTCTTACATTTTCTACCAAACCACTGATCTGAATTTTAACCAAGCCTGACACAGTTACAACTTATCATCACTGAGGAAGTATAATGTGGAAGTTTGACATCTCTTCTAGTGCATGCACATTGGAAAGGGATCTAAAAAAACCCTCATAAAAATCATATTTTTGTATGATTTCTATTGTGATAATGCTATAGGAACTTCAAATTTAATATGTAGGCTACTTCTAATGTATGCATTCTCCATAAGTAGGGGCTTTTAAAAATTCTAAATTAAAAAAGTTATGAAATGATTTAAAAAACTTTCTAAAATTATTCATCAAAATTTCATGCATGCAATTTAAACATTTTACTTTGAATATGTCTGAATCACATAGTGTCTTAATATAATTAATATCAAAATAATTTTTAGACTAGAATGAATCATTTTCAGAAAATCTCTCAATTGAATTATACTATTATCATTAAAAAGTTATCATTTGCTAGAAAATGTGCATTTTCATAGAGAAAACTGCTGCACTTTACTATGATTGTATAAAGTTTTTATTTACTTGCGTGAGAATAAGTAAAAAAAAAAGTAATCTTACCTCCAAATTAAAATATAATATCAGAATGTTTTACATATTACAGATAAATATTTTATTTGTACGCATAACATAAACCAGGGGTAAAGATTAAGAAAATTAAGTCACCAGAGTTTTAAGATTTTACTGGTCCATTCACGTATTCTATAAGATTTAAAAAAATACAAATGAAGCCTTATATGAATCAAAAATATTTGTTTTAACCCTTTAAGGTTCATTGTTTTTTGCCCAGAAACCAAACATTGCACATTTTTTTTTTTTTTTTTTTTTGTAGCAATTTTTCAGAATTTTTCAAAGTGTTAATAGAATATTAAACTGTTATTCATTCTCTTTGTACTACATGGCAGCAGTACAGCAAAATTAAAAAAATGCTGTTTCAGATGAAGCCAGATATAGAAATCACTTTAATTTTTTAAAATTGTATCAATTTTAAAAATAAAGGAAAAATATTTATTTTAAATAATAGCACATGAACTTACTATAATCCTTCTCAGTCATAAATATTGCAACTTTCAATTTTTTATATAAATAAACAGAACTGTCCGAAAAGTTATGTAAAATGTTTGGTTTCTGAAAGAAACCAAACTCCAGTAAAGGTCGAATTTCGCAAGACATAAGATAAGTGTAGAAAATTAACATTTCTTGGTTTTTCTGCAATTTCTTAAAATATCATTTTCTGGAATTATATGGAATAAAAAAAAAAAATGTATATATATAATTATGTATGTGGGTATATATCTTTATATATATTTTTTTCTTTTTAAATAATTTATATGTACTAAACATTTTGCAATTATGAATATAATGGTTTTTTTTCTGGTAAAACAATTAGTAAGTACCTGCAGTTAATTTTATATATAAATTTGTAAATAAAGTGAAAAATTAAATAATAAAGCCAGAGTTGTGGCAACAATGTTTGGATAGGCACCTGGTGCTGTGACACTGCTTACAACCACACTTGCTTCTTTTCTGAATAAATCATTATTTGAATTTCTTAAGTCAAAATATTAAATGTTTTAGATTTCTGAAGTATCTGATTTATTCTCTGCATCTTTTATATTAATTTGTTTAAGGAGAAAAAAACCCCCTTTACCGTTCATTGGTTACAGTGTGAAACCATAAATTTCTGGAAAATAAAAATGCTAATTTTTTTTTCATTTGTATATTTCTGATCAGTGATGCGTCTAAAAATCATTTTTTAAATTCATTTTGCAATTTTCAAAAGGAAATATGTAGTGAACTTTAAAGTAGGTGGGTTAAATGTCATATACTTACATTGTTATATGTTTTGTTGTCTAATATGTTTGACATATTAATTAGTTTTGATTTATAATATTTGTTTAGATCCTATTTTGCAGCACTGTTTGGTAATGAGTTTGTAACCTATCAATCACTATTCTGCCAAATGTAGCTTGTTATTCTTTGCAAGTTTGATGAAGGATATCATTTAAAATAAATGTGGATAGGATGTTATCTTTCCACAATACAAGAAGCCTTAAATAAATAACATTTTTAATTCTAAAGGAAATAATAAACTAGCAGACAGTTGTTTCATTAGCATTTAGCGTATCATTAATGCACTGTTGATGGTACTCTAAATGCTACCATCGAAAATTGTAAATGGGATTGTTAGATGATAACTAAAAAGTGGCTCTAATAATTTACGTCAAATTTGCTATGTTTCCTTCTTAAATATCCTTTTTTGCATTAACTGCTTGGTTACTACAGGAAAAGATGAAAATTTGTTAGGTGTGTTGAATAGATAGTTCAGTTTTATCAACTTTTACTCACTTTATGGGTCATTCTCAGATAATGGTAAATATTGGTTTCAGAAAAAAATTAAAAAAAAAATTGTTTTAATTCCTGATTTTTTTACATTAATGCAATTATCCATGTCTGCTATAGAAAAAAAATTACCAGCAGAGATCGTTTGCCTTAATTACAGCTTAAATTATTTTTTTAATTTTTCATTGCAACATGGTAATGACATTTGTGAACATGGTAATGACAGATAGAACCACAGAAATGACCAATGGCCAAATAATCACACATTTATTTATAGACAGCTGTATTTTTCATTCTAATTTGTTACAGAAAAATTAAAATGTCTAGATGATATATAGTGGTGAGATTTTTGGAATAATTTTCACTATATGAATCCTATAGCTGTCTGTTTTAACAGGCGACATGAAGTGATTTACACTTTACTGCCCAGCATGAAGCCCCATTTGCCCACCCTTCCCCAACTTTGGTTACTTTTGCTTGCCTATTTTTCCCGTATTTTCATACGTGTTAGATTTTTTTTTTTTTTTTTTTTTTTACATGCATGATTGTGCATTTTTTTTTTCATCCCATGCTATTTTCTATGGATTTTTTTTTACTTTTTTCCCCTTGTTTTTTTTTAATTCTAAAATCTAAAGTGCAGTGATTTCTGCCCACCCCCACTGAATCTTATATCAGACGAGACGTAGCTAACCCTTGACGATAGCGAATAGCCTCAAGGCCCCATTTGCCCACCCTTCCCAGCTTCGATTACTTTTATTTTCTGTTTATATTCAGATTGTTGTTGCACTTTTTTTTTTTTTTTCACACTTGTGACTGTGTTTTTTCATTTTCATTCCATGCTATTTTCTATGGATTTTTAATTTTTCTCCATATTTTTTGCATTCTAAAGTGTGGTTGTCTCTCTCAATTACATCTTGCTCTGAACTATTTTGAAATTAGTTTCAGTGACATATTTTTTGGGCAACATCCAATTAAATGATAAAATTTTAAATTGTTTTTATATTCATGCGCATTAAGAAAATAAATATGAACCCTCCAAGCATCCAAATAAAAGATAAATTTTTAAATTGATTTTATTACGTTAGAATTTAAATTTATTTTCCAGTAAAGCATTAAAAAGAAAGAAACTCCTTTTTATTTTTATGCAAAAAATACCTTTTAAATAAATATAACTCAAAATAATACATTTGGAAATAAACTATATTATGAATTTCAATATAATGTCATTGTAAGAAAATTGAATAAGAAAAGCGTCATTAAAGGATTAATTCAAAAGGCCTTGCAAATTTTTAATCTTCATTTTTACTAATAATAAACATAATAATAATCTTATAAGGTTCACTTTATAAAAATAAGGGAGACAAAAAGCTTTATGATAGACTAAATTAGCCCATAAAATGGAATTTTGGCAATTTCTGCTAAGAAATAGTTACGAAATGGGAAAAAAAAAAAAAAAAGTCTAAAACTGTCATTACCATGTTCCTAGACATCATTACCATGTTTTCAGAACACCTTGGTAATGACATTTTTAATGTTAAGCCCATTTAGGGCTAAATTATAACAATTAAAAGCTAATGCAATATTTATTCTGTATGTAGTCCCAAAGATCTTTATAAATCATTCAGTAAATTTAAATTTATTAATTGTGTATTTCTGTAATAATGGACTTTGTAATGACACACAATAAAAACACTGACTATAATTTTAGAACAACAACAGCAAAATGAAATAATTTGTATTTACTTAAACTAAAAAAAAACTTGTCTGCTTATAAGGGCATGAAATACTTTTCTTTTGACAGGTTGATAATTATGACATCACCATCTAGTAGTGAGGTACTAAAAAAAAAAAAAAAAAAAACTTACACACCCTGGTAATGACAGTTATCCATAGGGACAAATTTTAAATAAGAATAATTAATAGAATTTTTTTCTTTCATGTCTAAAGTTCCAAATATATCAAAAATAGAAAAATTAAATATACCTAGAAAATTGTTAGCTTTATTTTTAAATTTTTCAATTCTTTAAAATAAAGGTTCAAATAAATAAAGTTTGGAGTTTGGGACGAGCCTTGGTAATGACATTTACAACTTTAAATTTTTTAAATATTGAAATTTTACTTTTTTTGGTATTCAAATTACTGCACAGTGTAGTGCTTAAAAAGAATTGTTCAAAATTTTTTTAACTTTCATAGCTGACTTGCTCAAGTAACATTTTTTAGCCAAGGACACAAAATTTACCATTATGTGAGAATGACCCTTATAATCTCTCTCTCTTATATGTCTTTATTATGTACTACATAAAAATCATTTGGCGTCTGATTGGTTAGCTTAGTTTTATATCTTCTGACTACAGTATTTCTATGAAAAGCTTATAATATGTGTAGATGTGGTTGAAGGAAGTTATGTAGTTGGTACACAAGAGCTTTTTAATAACAGTTAAAGTCAATGAGTAAGTCCTTAATAAATAAAGTCATTAATAAACTAAAGGTTTCATGCACAACATATGCTTCTTATGAATACAAAGAAATTATCTTGAAGTATTTCCTCTGTAGAAAAAAAAAAAAAAAGAAAAAAAAAATATTTGCCTGTTTAAGAATTGTATATATGAAATGACTTTTGCAAGCTTAAGAATATTTTTGAAAAAATAAAAATATATATGTACATTTTATGTATTTTTATTTTTAACATTTTCAATTATTATTCATTTTTCGACTAATTATAGTTATTATTTTGTAAAAAGAATGAGGAAAATGAGTATCATATTTTATAACTTTAATTTATTATTACTTTATTTAGATTTAAACCACCTGTAAAAAAAACTGGCCTTCCTTATCCGCTTCCTCCAAGTGTTTTCTCTGCAGAAGTACCCTTTTATAAAATGCATAGTAATATTAAAGTAACTGAAGGTATTTATTTTTTAATTTTTATTTTAAAAAGTATTCATTCATTGTTTAGCTGTCCTGTTATTTAAAATGTTTTATCCTAACTTAAATAACAGAAGAAAATCTTCTCAATCTGTATTTAATACTATTACTTCACAACAAAGTTGGAAAGTGTTGGTATATTTGTCTGTGCTCAATTTTTTGTAAATTGTAATGAATGTCTCGAAATTGATATAATGTAATTTAGGTTCATTGTAAACATATTCCTTATTGAAAACTGCACAAATAGCATTATTGATGTGTACAGGGCTTCAAATAAGAATTCTGAGAAAATTTTGTGCTTCTCGAAATAATAGGAAATTATCAAATATTACACATTTTAATTTAATTATTATTAAGTTATAAGAGTCACCGGTAGACTCTTATAACTTAATTGCCACTTTTTTTTGAAATTTAATAATAGCCAGTGAATGTTAGACTCTTTTAACTTTGTAGACGCATTTTCACCATTTTTTTCTTAATATTAAATTGCATATATAAGGAATAATGCATAAGAATAAAAGCTTATTTAGTAATAATTTTAATAAAACATGGTTAAAAATAAATTAATTACACTTACACTTTGAAAAAAAATGTTATTTTTAATGTTTCAAAGATTTCCCCCCCCCCCCCCCCATTATCTGCCTTTTGAAAGGTTTTCTTTTCTTTCCATTTTTAAACTAGTTGGCATAGGTGGACTCTGCTCAGTTCCCCATCATAGATATGTTCTCATAAATTTCTTGTGCGAGACATATTATAATCATCATGTTAAAAGAAATGAATTTGACCAAGCTTGATACAGTGACTGAATGGAATCCCTGCCTAATAGGCTATCCACTGTTCGCTTCAATATATTTATCTTATTCTAATCTATTAATTTATTTTATCAGGGTCGATTCCGTTGTTTAGTTTTCATGCTACTGTTTCCAATGCAATAATCCTCAAAATTCATATTTATATGAAAAATTTACAATTTTGCTATGTTGATAAAAACGTAAATTACGAATAATTTACGAAATTTTCCTATTAGAATATTTGTAATCAATCATGTTCAAACAAATATCATAAATGTACTTGCAAAACATTTAAAATACCTTACAAAAAACTTTTCCATTTATTTGGCTTATTAATTTCAAACACTCCGTGTTCATCTTCAGAGCCAATAACTAAACGTCGTCGTTCTTTTGATGTTTACTCTGCTGCGGAACGTTGTGGTTGCCGTTTAGTTATTGGCTCTGAAGATGAACAACGGAGTGTTTGAAATTAATAAGCCAAATAAATGGAAAAGTTTTTTATAAGGTATTTTAAATGTTTTGCAAGTATAATTGTGCTTTTCTTTAAAAATAAAATAAAATATCATAAATGTAATTTTGAAGTTGTCTAATGTATTTATGATCCTCAAAATGGAAGTTTATGCTCAATTTTGCCTTATTCTTACATGTTAAGTAAATCATAAATTCCAAATAACTTACAAATTTTTTAAGTTGGAAAAATCATAGTCTATGATACTCATGCCAGTATCCTAATTAATATTTTGAAAGTGGTTTGACATCTTTACGATGAAAATATCCCTCAAGATTGACATTTATGTGAAATTTTACTCTATTCTGCCATGTTAAGAAATTCGTAAATTTCCAATAACTTACGAAATTTTTATATTGGAAAATTCATAGTCATTAATATTCATGCCAGTGTCCTAAATAATATTTCAAAAGTAGTCTGACGTCTTTACGATGAAAATATCGCTCAAAATTGACGTTTAGGTGAAATTTTGCCCTATACTGCCATGTTAAGAAATTCGTAAATTTCCAACAACTTGCGAAAATTTCAAAGTAGCATATTTATAGTTACTAATGCTCATTCCGGCATCAAAACTGATATTTTAAAACTGGTCTGACATTTTTACAGTAAAAAGTTTCCATTTAATGCACGTTTAAGTGAATTTTTGTCCTATTCTCCCATGTTAAGAAAATCGTAAATTTCTAATAACTTACAAAGTTTTTTAATTCGAATGTTCCAAATAAATAGAGTTCTTGCCAGTATCGAAAGTAATATTTTAAAACTGATCTGACCCAAAATTTTGCCCCAAAATTTTGTTTCAACTTGCCTCATCGTATGATTTTGGATATTTTGTTTATTTATGAAAAATATATATAACGATTTATACGAAAATTAAACATGCATTTTATAACAGGGTTCTTGCCAGTATCGAAAGTAAGTAATATTTTAAAACTGATCTGACCTCTCTGCGATTTTGTTCGTGAGATATTGTGTAAAGAGACTAACAAACTAATGGACTGACACACTAACAGACACCCTACAGACAGACACCATACAAATTTTGTCATTTTCGGATTCCTCACACCTGAAAACGTATAAAAATGTAAAAAAAAACGAGGTCAAAATTTTTCCCGATTACCTAAGTTTCCCATACCTATAGTATGATGGGGAACTAAAAATACTACCTTATTCTGATTTAACCAGGATGGTACCCGGATATGAATGGTGCTGAAGGGGGGGGGGGACAGCTTAATATTATTGTAAAAGTTATTTGTTTAATGCATTATGGAAAAAACTTTTTTGATAATATGACAAGTGTATTTTTTCATTCCTGTTATCAAGGAATTTGAGGGAAAAAAATAATAAATTGCAGAAGTAAAAGTTTTAAAAATAAGAGATTTTATCAAGTAGTGTTTAAAGAAGAAAAAAAAAAAAGTGGGAATAAATTACTAGTTGCAGATAAATTTACAGAATTTATTACATTATTATTAGTTCTTTTAAGTACAAAATTAAGTTAAAACATTATTAATTTTAGTGATTCAGTTTAATTTATTAAAAAAATATTTATTGAATAAAACAATAGTTTAAATTTTAACTTTATTTTTTATTACAGTTTTCCCCTTATAAATAATATTTTTGTGTGCTAGTAAGGTTAGTGTCTGTTTAGAATAATAATAATAATGAAGCAGGAAACTAAATTTTCACTGTAAATAATGTAGCACTTATAGTGTAACCACGTTTCCTACGCCTAGTAGTGAGGACGAGTCAAAAATCTTGGAGGGTTTCCAAGTTGACCATCAGGTTTGAATTTTGTAAACATCCAGTCATTCGGTATTCCCTTATCGCTTATTTTCTCTCAACGAAAAGCTTGTCTCCCCTATTTTACTAGTGGTCTCGTAAAATCTGCACTTGCGCAGAGGCTTCCATGGTCGCAAGAAATGTAGTTAAAGAGTAATTTTATGCTTATTTTACAATAATTTTATTGATTACAGTTTCAACTATAAAGATTTTATTTATGAAAATTTTCATGTTTTAATAATTTTAGCTATAGAATAAACTTTTGTTAAAAAAAAAAAAAATCTGACTTTAAATTGTTTAGTTTTTATATTTTAAAGTATATATGTTAATATATTTTTTTCTTCTAGGAGAAAATCAAGCTTTATGTCTTACAAAAACTGTTCCATACAAAAGTTTACCAACTGAAATGAGTTCATTAGTAGGTCATAGCAACTTGCCGAATCAAGATGAATTAGTAAAAACAAATATTCTCCAAGCTCTCGTTTGGGACGCAGCACAGGATAAGCTTCCCAAATTGCATGATCCACAAAAACCTTCCTGGATATTTAAGCGAGCCTATGGTATTCTTACCGAAAAAAAGGTGTAAGTTAATGTTTTAATTTCACATTACTGTTCATGTAGATGTATTTTTAAGACGAATTTCATATTTTTACTTTTTCCTATATATATAAGAAGGAAGGATTGGATTCAGGAAAATTTTAGACTCCTAGTTTTTTATGGATTTATATGTTTTGGGATGTCCTGAGCAAGATTTGACCATCTCTGAAAATGCATGATGCGTACAGGTCCTTAAAAAGCCCTTAAAAATTAGATAAAGACTTTAAAAACTCGTTACATTTAATATCTGTTTGAGGGTCCTTAAAAACTCTTTACTTTTCATTTACATGTTTTAAGAGTCCTTAAAAAGTACTTATTTTTTGTTTTTTGTTATAGAATTTAAAACTACTTAAAAAAAGAAAAGAAAAATACAGCAATATCGATTTTTAAAACTGATTTACATTTGGAATGATAATAAATCTGAAACACGTAACTGCTTACCAACAAAGTCAAGAAAACATAAAAATCGTCTGCTTTTCATTCGTTACTGAAAAGATGTACTACATGAAAAATGAAACGTGTTTGTGAAATTTTCATTAGTTGAAAAAAAGGCATACACTAAAAAATTGTAAAAAAGAATAAGCTCTTATATTTGTTTGAGGACTAATCAAAAAATATGTGACAGTCAGTGGCATTGAGTGATATTTGAATCTAGGCAGGCTCTGAAGCACTAGGGAAAGATCACTACTACTCAAACTGATATCGTTTTTATAATTTAAGTGCATAAATTTCCAGTTTCTCAAAATCATAAATGTAATTTTACGTACTAATTTAACTTAAAATTATATATCTAAAAATCTAAATGATATTTATTTTAACTTATTGAAGGAGGCTTTGTTTGCTGTCGCTTTGCTGATCACTACATTTAAATGAATTTTCAAAGAACTTTAATCACTACTTTATATCACTTTATAAACAGGAATTTAAAAAGAAAGAATATCAATTGAAATCACTTAAATTTGGCTTCAAGTCATTGCTGACTTCGACTGTGTCTTTCCTAACTGCACTATGTTGGATTTAGGACCCCACTGCTTGTGTGGCAGCGCCTTAACCAAGCACTTCAGTGTAGGTGCCTGTCGAACCACAGACAGCCCTTCTTAATAAATTTAATTATTTCTATTATATTACTATTTGATTCTGATAGTAATAACAAATTAAAAATGATATGAACCAAAAGAGGTATTATGTCTTCACATAAACAATTACTTTTAAAAGGCAACTTAAAATATCGCTTGTTGTTTTATTGAAAAAAAAAAGTTTCGCTTAGGAAAAGATATTATCACATTGAGAGAATATTTGAGAAAGAATATAAAAGGAAAAAAAACAAACAAAAAAAAAAAAAACAATACGCATCTGCAAGGTCCAAGCTACGTCTCTGCCAAGTTTTGTACCTCTGCTATCAGTAGTCTGAACTTCAGCGAGCATGACATTTGTGAAGACATTCTTTCACATATATGAGTTTTAATTACAGTTTTAAATAATTGTAATAATTTATTACTATATTTTCAATAAATTAAATGTCTAATAAAATATCTAACGAAATTCTAAATTAATTTTTATATTCAATCTTTTTATATTTATTTACTTTTTATATTTTATATTTAAGGAAAAGAAATTGAGAGATATTTAATGAATCTTTGTTTTAATTTATAGATCAAGTTTGCTTGAAAAACTTTCATATCTGTGTGATGTTGCAACTGGAAAGTTTTCAGGAAGTTTCCAAAGAAATAAACTATTGAATGCTTTTTGTGAAGTTGGCATCAATCGAAGTAAGCTATTCTTTTGTGAATTAAAATGGTAATTGTGAATCTTTATAATGATTAATGGGTGCAGTAATTAAAATTTGACATGAGTAGATTTGTTGCTGGATGTTTTTTTTTAAACAGCCATGGTTGCAACTTGTTTAAATTTGTTTATTGTATGATTAACCGTAAAGTGTGAAGAATTATCAGCAGTGGTCTATTGCTTTCTATGATGGCATTAAATAATAAGGTTAATGAAAGTAATCTGCACACACTAGAAGAATCAAAAGCAAACATTTCTGACGTCCTTCCACAGATAATACAAGTGACTTATAGTGAGGTACAAGTCTTCTCCAAGAACATTATTTTCAACAAGTTTTACTTTCCGAACATACATATGTAAGGAAAATATTGTAATCATGTCAAAAATCCGAATTAGAGATTTTGATGTTTATATACGTTTTGAGGTCCCCTGAGTCCGTTTTCACCATTTTTACGATGATGTGTGTGTGTGAGTGAACATGATAGCGTCTAAACGCATTGCTCGAATGAGCTGAAAGTTGATACGTATGTTTTAAGTCACCGTAGCACGAAACCTATTGATTTTGGTGAATCTAGCACTTACATTTTTTTTACAGGGGCACCAAGAAAAATTCTTTATCATTATGGCCTATGGGGCCAAATTTTTAAGAGTATGAAAGTATCTAAACGCCTTATTAAACTGAGCAAAAAAATTATACACATGCTATAGGCCACAGTTGCACAAACGGTATAGATTTTGGTGAATTTAGCACATACAGTTTTTTTACAGGGACACAAAGAAAAATTCTTTATCATTATGGCTTATGGGTCCAAATTTTTAAAAATGCAATAGCGTCTAAATGCCTTATTCCATTGAGCTGAAAATTTATATGAATATTATAAGTCACTGTTGCACTAACCATAAACCTTTTTGTGAATCTAGCGTTTATAGGTTTTTACAGGGACACAATGAAAAATTCGTTATCATTATGATCTATGGGCTCAAAGTTCAGTAGCATTAAATTAAACATTGTGTACTATATGGAGAAAAATACTCAAACTCCCTGTTATAATTTTCTCTCTTTTGTTTATTTAACGACTACTCTTACTTCACTTTATCTACAAAACCATTAATTACTCAATGTTCAGAAAGTCGAGTGGAGTCACTCCAGATTTTTGTAATTTGTTCAAATTCTGTAATTTAAATAAAAAGTTAAATAATAATGAACATAAAAATAGTAACTGTTAAAAAAAAAAAAAAAAAAAAGTTGTTGAGGTCACAATTAGCTTTTACATGAAATTTTCAAAATTAGTGAAATTAAAAAAAAAAATATTGTAATTTCAATATTGTAATGGTCAAGAAACGACAAAGCTGCTGCCATTCGGCAAGTTTTGAGAAAATTGGTTGTTCGTTAACATTTTTGGAACCCAGCGAGCACAAATTTTTCTGTAGCGCAACTCTTCAGTAACTATAGAGTACAGGGCAGATCTTGAAACTTCCAAAAATTTCATTGATAATTCATTTATGGTGAACCTACGCCTTTCTTTAACTACTTGGTCAACTCATTGAACAAGATCGTCTGTAGCGACAGACTTGCGTCCTTGACCTCCTTCATCATGCACATCAGTTCGGCCATCTTTAAATTTTTGACACCATTCACGAACAACACCCTCACTCATAAAGCTGTTTCCATACACTCGACTCATTCTTCAATAAATTCACACTTGGCGGAAGAATCAATAAAGATAGCTATGTTTACGTGACTGCAGCTGAACAAGAATTAGCGTGTTGCACTCGGCAGTGACAGAGCATGTGGAAGAGGAGATGCATAGTCACATACTGCTCATGCCAGCCACCTACTGCATGTCTGGCCTTCATACCGTGCAATCGGAGGTTGAAAATATATCACCAGTTAAAATATATTGGTCATCTATGTTGAATAGGCAATCATATTTCACGAGCCCTGATCATATGTACCATATGTCTGAAAGGTATTTTAGAAAGCTTAGCTCTTTTTAACTATGAATGTATTTTTTACTTAAAACTTTTCATTGTTGAAATTTTGATTGGAATAAAAATTAATATTTTATAAATTAATATTAAATAATATTATGGATTTAGAAGCCCTTTAATAATTTAGGAACCTTGGGCAAAGTCTCGTTTTGCCTACGCGATAATATATAGGCCTTTTACTTTATATATTATACAGATATATATAAATTGAAGATTAAAAAAATATATTTATTACTCTAATATAATGACTTTGTAATTTAAATTTTAGTATTTCATTTCTACATCTTGGCCTTTGTATATAGTTTCAGCTTTTTGTCTGTTTGTGTTTACAATCTCATCCTTACACCACCATCAAAATAAGCTCTTTTGAACCAAAAATGGTAAAATTATACATTATCTTTTAAAAGATTATACAAGAACATCCATAAATATATAGGTACACATATAGATTTACACATACAAATGAGTTGTAAAATCTTTATATGAAATAATAATAATAATAAAATGATAATGAAAATCAATTGAGGTAGTGAATCAACGAATGCTTTGCCATCTTCACTGGTCACTATATTTAAAGGGGACTAATGTGCAAGTTGTACCTAACGAGACTAAAGTGAAAGTTGTACCTCAGGGGACTAATGTGAAAGTTGTACCTCACGGGACTAATGTGCAAGTTGCACCAAACGAACAAACCATTTCTTTCAACGAAAATGCCTACTAACCCTGGACGATAAGTTTAATATATCGTATCATATTATATATCGTATTTATCGTAATATAACTCAATACTTATTTCGCTTCCTTCTTCGACTCGTTTTAATACGCATTTTTTATATGCATGAGCAGCCCCCAAAAAACAAAAACATTAAATCATTAAATTCATTTTTTTACTTATTTTTATTTCATATTATTTCATGCACACTTTTTATTTCCTAATTCAAAATTATTAAAAAAAACTTTTTCGATATTGCTTGTAACGATACTGATTATTATTAATTTTCTTTTCTTTTTCTTTCAGTAATAACTTAAAAAAAAAAAAAAAAAAAGACTGAAAGAAACTGCAGCCATACGCTCTTACATAGATCGCGCCATACTAATATGCTCAAATAAAAATCTCCTTAACATCAAAATTAAATTTATAAAAAACATTGCTCAACGTGCAGGATATAGTAATTCTCTAGTACATAAACTCTTTAAAAAACGCTTAAAATCTTTCAATAAAATTAATGACGCCCAAAGGATTAAACCTAAATTTACTGCCTCCATACCTTTCTGTAATGGCATAGCGAACAAAATCAAAAACGAAGGATCAAAGCATAATGTGCATATTCCCATCAAACCCAATAGAAACATTATACAGCGAATTCGAAACGAAAAAGATATAATTGACCCAAAAGAAACCCCAGGAATCTATAAAATTGTATTTGATTTTGAAAATAATAATAAAACTGCTTCATATATCGGAATGACTAAGAGAAAAATTAAAGACCGGGAAACTGAACATATTAACGACCTTAAATATAATAGATGCTCCACCGCTTTATCACGCACACACATAAATAACCCAATAATACCTAATACTTTAAAAACCACCAAAATAGCACCTTATAATTCGCATAACTACGCATTAAAAAGAGAAGCCCTAGAAATATTAGCCTCTAACACTGCCATTAACGAAAGAGAGCATAGCATTATACCAAAGGATTGGCAACACGTGATAGATAAATATCGACGACAGAATGACGTAAGAACTGAAGAAGATGATGTGGAAATGGATGAAGACGATGGTCAACAGAGCGGCAAAGCAAACATCTGAAGATGACCGCGAATTTGCGAGTCGAAATATATAATCTACGCTGCTCAAATAAAAGGATTTTTAGAGGTATTTAAATGTTAAAAAAAAAAAAAAAAAAAAAAAGATTTTGATGAAATTCTGGCAAAAGCAGAATTTAGGATGGAGGACTATTAGATTTTTTTTTTTTTTTTTTTTTTTTTTTTTTCAAATTATAACATCACGTTCTAATTATTCAGTTATATTTTCGATAAATTTTAGATTTCGACAAATGTCCAACTATCGAAATCGACAACGCAAAAATCCCAAATTGAGACTAATAGGCCCTCAGTCCTAATAATAAAAAACTGTATTTTGAAATTGCACAATTGATTACAAAATTACTTTTTGTATTGTGTATGGAATTAAAGAGAATTGTTAAACTGATCAATATAGGGGCAATTGATGTTTTCAAAAGAGATGAGCAAAAAGTTTTAAAATTTTATTTGCAATTATTTCCATAGTATCACACTCTAACAATCGTGAGAAGTTTAATATGCTATAGTTGCTCTTAAAAATATTTGAAGCAGTAAAATGATTTTCATCACACCACAGTTAAATGTATTTTCTTTTAATTTGTGATAACATTTCTATTTTTTTTTACATTCAGAGTTCATTTAATGAAATGAAAAAATTGCCTTATTCATATTCATTTTGTTTTTTTTCGATCTGATGTTCTTTTATATAAAATTCCATAAATTTAAAATTTGTCATAATTATTACCTTCTGCTTCACAATAATAAGTTAGAATCTGTAGCACCCTCTACTCATTTCAGACACCTGTTACAGCCTGTTCACAATTGATTCCTCATCACCCAAAACTTAATACCATGGTTTTTGTAGCCCCTAGTTTTATTTAAAAAAAAAATATGTACCTGCTCCCACTCTAATAATTATACATTTTCACTAATATGCACATTCAGTTTCACATCCCCAAAAACTTAATAACAAAATTTTTGTAGTCTCTAGCTCCATTTTAAAAGTTTTAAATTCCTGCTCCCCCCAACCCCCTTTCATCTCCTGCCCTAATAATTTTACAGATTTGTAAGTATTCGTATTTGATCCCTGATCCCTAAAACCCAGTACATGGTTTTATAGCTCTTAGCTTTATTTAAAAAATTCAGATGCTTGTCTCATCCCTTCATCTTCCATTTTAATAATTTTTTAGTTTTCAAAGGAGCATCGATTTATCACTTCCCAAAGACCTAGTAACATGTTTTTTGCCCACCCTAGCTCTGTTTAAAAAATCTTGTATTAGATTTTGACAGATTTTTCAAAGAAGTCAAAATTATTTATAAAGCAATTAGCTGATTTTGCATGTGAATTTAAATTTCCAATATTTTCGTATATTATTTATATGCAAATTCTAGAAATTAATATACAATAAAATAATTAATATATGAAATATAATTTGAATATAATAAATTGAAAAATAGTTATTTTACAGTGAAAAGGTTGTAATATTTTAAGGAATATAAAATAACAATGCTTTATTACAAATAAAAAAATTATTTGAAAAGTTTGTAAATATACTATAGTCTGCATAATTGCTTGGCTGTCTGAAGTCTGTATATATGGTAATCAGTATTATTAATTTAACATAATTTAAAACAAAATAATTACACATATAATTAAATACTTTTACCTTTTTATAAGTTCTAGAATCTAATAAAACAAATTTATCGTGAACAGCAAAACTTATGTTATGGATGGAGAAGCTTTATCAGGTTATTTAATGACCTACCGCTAATTTTAAGGAATGGGGAGTACAATATAATTATATATATGAAAAATATTGAGCAATCCTACCTATTCTAGACCTATTCAATCCTACCTATTCTAGAATTCCAATAAAGCAAGTTTAATATGCATATTAATATTTATGTTATGGATGGAGAAAGATTGGAAATGGTATAACTTTGATGCCTGTTTTATTGCCTATTGTTAATTTATAGAAAGGGGGACAGAAAAAATTTATAAAAATCAGAAATCTGCCTTTCAGCGGAAAAGTGGCATCTCTGGTTTATGAAATTCAAAAATCAAAGGTTTCCATTTTAATGCATTTATAGATTTTATTAAAAGTATTATTTTAAATCTCTTTATAATCACAAAAATTTTTGTTATATATATATATATATATATATTTCTTTTTTTTTTTTTTTCTCAGATGGTAGTAATGTAGCCTTTCAAATGGATTCTGATATTTTGCTAAAATCTAAAACACCTCTAGAAAGATTTGCATCACCTGCAGAAGTAAAAGAAACCAAGAATCAAACTGTGCCTAATATTTATCCTATTAAACCTACTCTTGATCTTGAAAAGTGCCAAGAAAATCCTCTAACTGATCATGAAAGTAAGCATTTTTGCTTTTTACTTCCTTATACAAAGTATAAGGAAGTATAGTAATCCCGATTTGCGAAATGGATTTTGTATTTCACATTGCTCGAAAACGAATGATCGCTGAATGTTGTCAATTTATACGTGTGACTGTCATGATGTATAGTGGTACACCTGCAAGTGTTGTCTTCACACGAGCTCTCGTTTTAGAGATATAAGCGATTTTACACGATTTTTCGTGACGTCTGTATGTGTGTGTGTGTGTGTGTATGTCGCATAACTCAAAAACGGTTGGACGTAGAAAGTTGCGAATTGGTACATAGGTTTGTTATAACATCTAGTTGTGCACCTCCCTTTTTGGACTTTGTATGATTTTCCGTTTTGGAGATATTTAGGAGAATTAGGTTCATAATGACCAAAAATACATAGGTTTTGGCCATAATGTATCAAAAAACGGTAATAACTCAAAAACGATTTTACGTAGAAAGTTGCGAATTGATACATAGGTTTGTTATAACATCTAGTTTTGCACCTCCCTTTTTGGACTTTGTATGATTTTCCATTTTGGAGATATTTAGGAAAATTAGGTTCATAATGTCCAAAAATACATAGGTTTTGGCCATAATGTATCAAAAAACGGTTTGGACAAATCTTGCAATTTAACTGACTTCCCGACTAGCTAGACATTTGAAACTTTCAGAAAAGCTCAGAACACGTTGACAATGCGTTTTTTTTATATTTTTGGCCAGCTGTTTCCGATACCTGCTGCCTTCAGCAACGTTTATGTGATTTAACAGAAAATTTATTTAACTAACTCCCCGACTAACTAGACATTTAAAACTTTCATAATAGATCAGAACACGGTGAAAATGCATTTTTAAATACTTTTAGCCAACTGTTTAGGGTCCCTGTTGCCTTCAGCAGCGTTACCAGTACAAATCTTGCAATCGATTTTTAACTAACTTCCCGTCTAGCTAGACATTTAAAACTTCCAGAAAAGCCCAGAACACGGTGACAATGCATTTTTAAAAATATTTT
This sequence comes from Salticus scenicus, assembly GCA_963930645.1. Lineage (NCBI taxonomy): Eukaryota > Metazoa > Arthropoda > Arachnida > Araneae > Salticidae > Salticus > Salticus scenicus. The sequence goes on from OZ005654.1 coordinate 208,645,161, forward strand.
TAGCCAATTGTTTCGTGTCACTGCTGCCTTCGGCAGCGTTTATATGGTTCGACAGAAAATTTATTTAACTAACTTCCTGACTAGCTATACATTTGAAACTTTTAGAATAGTTTCAAACATGGTGAAAATGCATTTTTTTAATACTTTTAGCCAACTGTTTCAGGTCCCTGCTACCTTCGGCAGCGTTTATATGATTCAACAGAAAATTTATTTAACTAACTTCCCGATTAGCTAGACATTTGAAACTTTCAGAATAGTTCAGAACACGGTGAAAATGCATTTTTTAAATAATTTTAGCCAATATTTTCGGGTCCCTGCTGCCTTCGTCAGCATTACCAGTACAAATCTTGCAATCTGTTTTTAACTAACTTTCAGAAAAGCTCAGAACACGGTGATAATTCATTTTTTTTAAATATTTTTATCCAACTTTTTCGGGCCCAATGTCAATGTTTTTTAACATTATGAATATTTCTAAAAGTGTATAAGGAAGTCATGTGGTGCCCACATCAGATTTTTTTTTTTTTAATTAAAAAATTTACTATAATATTAAAAATAAAGAAATAAAATCACTTTATATTTTATGTAGTTCACAGGTTCACACATATATTTGTTATCAAGCTGATTTAGTTTTGTTGTTTAAATGGACTAAAATTTAGGGTTGCAATTCAAGTATAAATATCTGTTTGAAATTCTATTATTCATGTGCTGCGTATGATAATATTTTTCTTTCATTACCAGACTACTGGAATTAATTGGGAGTGTTTAAAGAATTAGAATTTAAACTGTGATTACAGAATTAGAATATCAGTTTGAATGAATAATAAATCTATCAAAAACAAAACTTTATTTTTACATGCATAAGATTAAATTAAATTGTACTCACCTTCTCCCGCATTTCTGGTGATGAGTAAAACAAGAAGAAACCACATATCAAAAAAGACAAATCTGAATTAATGCAGAATTCTTGAATTTAATGACAAACTTTCACTCAGAATATTTGATAAGAACCAACAGAATATGTTTTTTTTCCGCAGAATTATTACATCAATTAATGTTTTAAGAAGAGTTTCGAATCTGTGTTATTGCACATATTTAATGACTTGAATGAAATATAACAAAACAAAATAATAAAAAAGTTCCCTTTCTTTCAGTCACGTGATAGTCTGCAAATACGATGCTGTCACTGGCACATCTGACACATTCAATTCAACAGGGAGTATTGTATTCATCTAAAATTTCGATTCTGACTTGTGTAGAGCAAGAACCTAAACCTAAAAGAAAAAAGATAAAGAAATGAAACTTCATATTTAAGACATGTCCAGTTTACAAATGAGCTTCCCAATTTTTTGTGAAAATTTGAAAAACAGAAGTGGATTAAGCGTAGAAAAAAATTGACTCTGCATTGCAATCTGCTTTTGATCTTGTTTTATTTATTTATTTATTTTTTACAGACATCTTGTGAGAGTATATTAATCTCCCAAATATCGGATTTGTACTTTCCGATTCACTGAGTAGTTTTTCGCCCCTAATACACTTATAAATCATGAGTGTATGATCATATATTTTTAGCTTGTTTTTTTAAGTATGGAGATCACCTAGTGATTTATCTTTAAATTTCAGGGCCCGCATTAAGCATTCGCCACCTCGCCAAATGCGAACAAATCAGAAAATTGGCGATAAAATTTTTATTTTTGCGAAAATGTTAGCGAACGATTTATTTTTCACCAGTTTTCTCACAAGGATTTAAAAAAAAAAATCCAAATTTTTGTAAATAAATAAATTGACCGAAACATAAGTTGTAAAACAATGTGTGCCGAGTTTTCATTTTTTCATAACACGCTCATTCCAGATTCCAGCAAAATAAACAAAAGCATCAACGTGCGTACAGTTACAGTCAGCCTATGTTCGCGCTTCCGTCTCCGTCTGCCGCCTTGAATTCTTTCTTCTACCTCCATGTTCACGGAGGGATGGTTTCTCGTTTCTCCTTTGCGTTGATTTACTGCACTGCACATTCTGCCTTGTGCATGACGTCACATCCCACGTGCGCCGCTCTTCTCTTTGCATGCTTGTAAATGAAATACGTCGGTCGCACCGAGCCGAGATCATCTCGTTTCAGTTTTATCGTTTTAGCATCGTTTCTTGAAATTTGTTTTATTTTTAATGTGTTTTGAACACAAAAATCAAAATAGTGAAATGATACTTAAGGACATTTTAGATTATTAATTTAAAATAACAATTGAAATATTAACAGAAAATCTGTATGATGGCTGGAAGGCTATACTAGCCATTACTAGTTTTTTTACCAAAACATCTGGTTCAAATGCTTCTCAATCACTTCAGAAAGAAGGTGTGAAGAGAAAAAAATAGAATCAACAGACACATTGAATCAGCCATCTCGGAAAATTCAGTCTAGGGTGTTTACAAAATATAAATGCTATATTTCTATACATTTTTGCCGTTCAAATACTTAATAAAAATAAAATGACATAAAATCTACAAAATTGGATTACTGTCATAAAATGAAAGTAAAACTGTTTTTAAAAATAATGTAGCAGCAATTATGAATTTGGAAAATCATAACAGTTCTGGCAAGTTGGCAGCAATAAAGTGTAATTAACCATGAATATGCAATTAATATTAAAATCAATTAAATTGGTATATTATGTTGAATTATAAGCACCTGTTGTTTTAAATGAGTTTTATGCACCGTAGTTTTACTGTACATTGTAAAAATTTCGTGTATAAAATGTGGCTAACACTTTTAAAAATTGGCTAATGATTTTTCAATTTGGCTAATTTATTGGCTAACAATTTGAAATCCTCAGCGCGGGCGCTGAATTTATAATAATATTTTTAATTTCAAGAAGAAATAACTATTGTTTTAAGTACATTGTAAGGAACATGCAATGAAAACATCGTAATTTTACCCTTTTCTAAAATGTTGAGTGGATCAGATTTAAAAGTAAATTATACAATTAATAGTTAAAGATAAAAAAAAAAATTACTTCATTAATATTTTGAGTTGCACTCATACAGACTTCATCATGGCGTTGAGTGAACTGGCCATTGCTGCCATGTTTGTCTCATCTCCTCTTCCTCTTATGAGCATGGACTGTCACCTTATTTTGATTTCTGTTTTTACACTGTAAAATGTGGAACAGTTGAGATTTTAGCAGAGCACAATGCATGCAATGTCATAGAGCCATCATCAGAAATTTACTCAAGCTGGCACTCCATTCTCGGAGACGAAAGAGAAAATGAGAAGTAGATAGGAGCAGTAGCCAGTTCATTGGCTGATGATAACACTTTGCATCCTATATAATGTGTCTCAACATTTGTATAATGTGAGGATTCAGCTGCAATGAAATAAATTCTATTATATTTCTATTTGTTACTGTAAAATATAATATATTCTTGATTTAATATTATCTTTTATTTTTTACATTTATCTTTTATTTTTTATCTCTTTTAGTGAAATTTGATGATTCTTTTGGTCATATTCATACATTATTTTTGGCTCAAAAGTCACATGATCCGTGGTCGCCTAATCAGCAGCTAGCAAAAGCTGTGGCTACATGCTTCGCTTTCACTGCTGCTGAAGCTCGGTTAAAATATGGAGTAAGAATATTTTCTGATTACTTATTTTACTTGAAACTTTTTTGTCAAAACAAATTATAAACTTATATTTAACCATTTTAGCTTTTGATCATAATTTAATTTAAATTACATCTGTGAAATCAGTCAAATCTTACATTTTTTAAGAAATCGAAAGACTTGCATTGATATTTTTTTTTTTATGTTGTTATCTTGAATATTTAAAATATTAAAATAAAAAAACTTACATTTAAATTATTATTATTATTTATTTATTTTTTTTTCACCATATCCACCACAGCAGATTTAGCAAGAATAAAATTTTTATGAGTTTATTATTGGAGATTAAGATTCTATTAATTTGTATCAATTGTATAATAGTCTTAATTCCTACTTTTATTGGATACTATAATTTATAGTTGTTGGAAAATTAATGAAGAATCTGAAATCCGCTGATGATTGGTTAGCATTAAAGATATTTTTATTGAATTCTTCTTATAAAGTATCTGAATCAAAAGCCTATTTAATAGGGTCTGATGATATTCCATTTCCAATGAACTTTTTACTGCCATTATCCAACTATTGTAGGTAATGGAAATATTTGGTAAAAAAATTTTGGTATTAAGTTTTCACTTGATTTACATGTTTTAAGGTCTCCTGAGTTCAAAAACGTGGTTCTAGGTAAATGGTCAATATGTATACGGTGAAAGTCCAGAATTAAGACAGGTCTAGTGTACAGATGATTTTTCCAATTTTTGATAAAAATTGGAGTTTTTAAATTTTATTAGAGACTAGGGTTTACATCAGCCATGAAAATTGAGTGTTCTAAAAGTATGGCCTTGTTTGATTTAGTAGTCTAAAAATAAATTGTAGATAGGAAAAAAAAAAATAATAATAATTAATTTACAAGATTATAAAAGGAATTCCGATGTGTCATGAATTATGGGTAATAACTATTATATATGTATATTTTGTGGTATTCTACTAAAAAAAAAAAAAAAAAAAAAAATTAGAAATTCTAACTTCTATACTTTCATTAAATTATTTTAATTTATAATTGTTGCCAAAAAAATTAAACTTTAAATTTTACATCTACTTTTTAAGATAGCACGCGATCTTGTTTTATATAAAAATTAAACCATTAAATTCATTTATTTATTTATTTTTATTTCATATTGCTCGTATATTTCATATTTTTATTTCATATTATTTCCTAATTCAAAATTATTTAAAAAAAAAAAAAAAAAAACTTTGTAATGATACTGATTATTATTAATTTTCTTTTATTTTTCTTTCAAAAATAATAATAATAAAAGATTTTGATGAAATTCTGGCAAAAGCAGAATTTAGTTTAGGAGGGAGGACTACTAGTTTTTTTTTTTTTTTTTTTTTTTTTCAAATTATAACATCGCTTTCAAATTATTCAATTATATTTTCGATAAATTTTAAATTTCGACAAATGTCCAACTATCGAAAACGACAACGCAAAAATCCCAGATTGAGACTAATAGGCCCTCAGTCCAAAAAAAAAAAAGAGTCTAACCATTTTTACTTCTTTCTCTAAATTTTAGACAGTTTACTATTCTAAAACACAAACAATCTGTAAAGAAAAAGAACTATATAAACGAACACTAAAATGTCATTATTCTCCATTATTTTTTGCATTTTTTACAACAACTGTCTGTGTTCTTCTAATACTTAATTCTTGTTCACACAAAAATGAACTATTATTAAATAAAATAGATTTGTTATTATATATCTATAGCCAGTATTGCAATGTTTCTGTTTTCATGTTTCATTCTACAGAGGGTATTATCTTAAAAAATGAAGCTATGAAAAAAATCAGTTCTTCAAAAATCCTATGATTTTAAAATGCATTTAGAAAATCTATTGAAGTTCTAGTAATAGTAATAATAATTAAAATTAAATGTCAAAATTCAGTAAATATTAAGTTTTTATTTATTTATATATTTTTTTAAGTTTGCTCTTTGTAGTTAAAATCAGAGGTAAAAGCAAGTACGAAAAATTTTTTTAAATAAAGAAATAAACATTAACGAAAAAATCTCTATCCATTTTTTTCATTAAATTTGTGGTTATATTTTCTGACACAAGATCACACTTGTGAGAAGACATAAAAAAAAAGGTATAGAATTACTTTATGTAATTTTTTATTCAATAGTCTATGAAATAAATTGATATATTAAACATATCAATATATCTAAATAAATATATTAAATATTTTTATTTAGTTATTTAACACACTGCTGGTTAAAGTCTTAACAAACATTACAATTTTAAAATTACATTAAGGTCATTGTGCCTAAATGCGACGTGATTTTTGGTAAGTTTATCGCATTTAGGAAACTTATGACATTTTAGTAAACAAATAATTATGAAAAGAAAGAAAAAATGGTTGAATATTATACTCATAGTTCTAAACTAGTGTTTTGAGTCATTTTTTTTCAAGAAATTAAAAAAATATCAGTAATTTATGAAAATATATATCAGCGTCGCATTTAGGAAATTTTTGTCGCATTTAAGGTACTATATCCTAAATGCGATGTTCAAACTCCCTAAATGCGATAATGCATTTAATGCATGTGAGTTACTTTAATGTTATTAACACTTTCCAAAGAAGGTTGAAAACTGTTATTAACACATTCCAACAAGGTTGAAAAGTGTTTATGACTTCGGTTTGTTTGTCTGTCTGTCCGTCTGTCTGTCTGTCCGTCAGTCTGTCTGTCCGCGCTCTAACTCCCGTAAATATTTATGGAATTTCTTGAAACTGATATATGTTATTCAAGAATACTATTGGACGTTCCCTATTGAAAATGGAGTTCATACCTCTACTAGTTTGTGTACAGGGACACCCGAAAGTATTTCAAAGCATTGTGTTCAATGAGAGGTATTTTTACAAACCATATTTTCTTACCTTTACTGTAGACATATCTTAATGAAATTGCAATATGTTATTAAAGTTTACTATAGGATGTTTTCTGTATAAAATGGAGGAAATATCACCATCGGTTTATGTACAGGGACACTCAAAAGTATTCCAAAGCATCGCGTTCTATGAGAGATATTTCTATAAATCAAATTTTAATAACTTTACTTTCCACGAAGTTTTTGGAAATTTAAATATGGTATTTATATGCACAAAAGAATGCTTTGCACAGAATATAGCATGATTAGCATTAGATTTACAGGGTGGCACAAAAATATCCAGTTACATTAACAGCTATTAAAAAAAATGGCTAGAATTGTACTTTCGTTTACGTTAATCGTTTTTAACACATTCTAACATTTTTTAAGGGTGAATAATGATACCTCCACTGGTTTGTGTACAGGGACACCCGAAAGTATTTCAAAGCATTGTGTTCTATGAGAGGTATTTCTATAAACCATATTTTCATACCTTTATTGTAGACATATTTCAATGAAATTGAAATATGTTATTCAAGATCACTATCGGGCGTTCCCTATTGAAAATAGAGTTTATACCTCTACTGGTTTGCGCACAGGACACCCAAAAGCATTCGAAAGCATTGTGTTCTATGAGAGGTATTTCTATAAACCATATTTTCATAACTTTACTGTAGACATATCTTAATGAAATTGAAATATGCTATTCAAATTCCCTATTGGATGTTTCCTGTATAAAATGGAGGAAATATCACCACCGATTTATATAGAGGGACACTCAAAAGTATTCCAAAGCATTGCGTTCTATTAGAGATATTTCTATAAATCAAATTTTAATAGCTTTACTTTCCACGAAGTTTTTGGAAATTTAAATATGGTATTTGTATGCACAAAAGAATGCTTTGCACAGAAAATAGCATGATTAGCATTAGATTTACAGGGTGGCACAAAAATATCCAGTTACATTAAGAGCTATTTAAAAAAAATGGCTAGAATTGTACTTTCGTTTACGTTAAGCGTTTTTAACACATTCTAACATTTTTTAAGGGTAAATATGATTTCAGTTTTGTGTATCTGCCTGTCCGCCTGTTTGTCTGCCTGTCTGTCTGTCCAAACTCTAAATCTCATAAATATTTATGGAATTTCTTCAAAGTGATATATGTTATTCAAGTTCACTATCGGATGTTCCCTATTTAAAATGGAGTTTATACCTTTACTGGTTTGTGTACACGGACACCCGGAAGCATTTCAAAGCATTGTGTTCTATAAGAGGTATTTCTATTGGTTTTACTGTAGACATATCTCAATTAAATTTAAATATGTTATTCAAGTTCACTACTGGATATTTCCTGTATAAAATGGCGGAAATACCACCACCGATTTATGTACAGGGACAGTTAAAAGTATTCCAAAGCATTGCGTTCTATGAGAGATATTTCTATAAATCAAATTTTAATAACTTTACTTTCCACGAAGTTTTAGGAAATTGAAATATGTTATTTATATGCAGAAAAAAATGCTTTGCATAGAATACAGCATGATTAGCATTAGGTTTACAGGGTGACACAAAAATATCCATTTATATTAAGAGCTACTGATAAAACAATTCTAGAATTGCACTTTCGTTTACATTAAGCGTTTTTAACACTTTCTAACATTTTTAAGTGTGAATATGATTTCAGTTTGTGTATCTGTCCATCTGTCTGTCCGTCTGTCTGCCCATGCTCTAACTCCTGTAAATATTTATGGAATTTCTCGAAACTGATATATTTTATTGATGTTCACTATCGGATGTTCCATATTGAAAATGGAGTGAATATCTCTTCTGGTTTGTGTACAGGGACACCCAAAAGCATTCGAAAGCATTGTGTTTTATGAGTGTTATTTTTATAAACATTATCCCTATCGAATGATCCCCATTCAAAACGACATTAATAGGTCCTGTACAACTAGTTTGTTTACAGGGACAACAACAACAACAACAAAAAAATGCCAATGAATTACGGTTTAGGACAGAATTTTTTGAAAGTTAATTCTTTCTACTGCAAAAATCATAAAAATATTGAAATGTATTGTTAATATTCTAAAATAATGTTTTGTATAGAATATGGTATGATTAACTTTCTGATTTAAAGGGCTACACTAAAATATTCAGAGAGATCAAAAGCTGTAATTATAATTTAATGGCTGCATTTTATTTTGCGTTAAGCCTTTTTAACTCTTTCCAAAATGCCTAAGAGTAATTTTAAAATCAATTAGTCTATCTGTATATTTTTCAGTCCTTCTGTCTGTTGTGTGATAACGTTGTAAAGTTTGCG